>PVIU01013033.1:0-57489 GCA_004026605.1 Ondatra zibethicus | reverse complement strand
CACACCCCAACCTGCCTCTGCCTCCAAAGGCATGTACCACCACCTGGCTATTTATTGAGATAAATTGAGATATTTATTGGTCTCTCTATGTATACAGTCCCAGCTACCCTAGAGCTTACTATGTAGACCAGGCTGGCCTTAAACTCAAAGGTCCTCTGGCCTCTACCTCCCCAAGTGCTGAGATTAAAGGAACATACCACCAAGCTTGGCTTCCCCTCCGGATAACATGTTTTGTTTATTAAAAAAAAAAAAAAAGAAGAAGAACTTAAGTATAGGCCTATTTAAAACACAAAAGCAAATAAACTAGTGTTATGATGTTTTTTTCTAGAATAAAATTTCATAATCATTTTATAACGAAAAGTTCCTAAATTATCAGGGGTTTCCAATGAATTTAATTGTTAATTTTCTATTAACCCATCCAGCTGATTTCCAATTAATTTAAACATCTGCTGTCACTGCATACAAAGTAAGTTTAACACTAAAAAGATTTTGTTTTGTCTACTTTTACATGAAGAACCCTTAAATTAATAAAATCACCAATATGATGTACTTTTCCCAGTGAGAGAAAAGGGGGACAATCTGGATAATAGTCTGACTGGTATGGCTTCAGAACACTGGAGACATTTATCATTACCTCTCATGACCTGAGAGATTATGGTCCACTTTTCAGAAATACTCATGTCTAGCGATGCTGTCAGTTTTATTCAGGTTTACAGCACTCTGATTCTGAGTAATCAGTTAAGTTGCACTGACCAAAAAAAAAAAAAAAAAGGTTTTCTTACCTTTAGGTCTTTCCAGCTGTCTAGCAGCTTGGTGGCCAAATCACTTATATCCACTATTTTATCAGGTGGTTCTTGGCTCCTCTCACTTTCAACATCAGACACACCCTCCTCTTCATCTTGGGACTGTGTTTCCTCAGCAATAGTTTCTTCTAGTTTTGTGCTACTGTTTTCTTTGAGCTCTGCCTCGGCGTCAGCCTCTGGTTCAGCTGCGGGTAATTTACTCCCTTCCATGCTAGCTTCACTCTCAACTTTGGACTCACACAGCTGTTGTGACTGCAAGTCGTCGTCGTCTTCTACAGTGACAGTTTCTAGTTGATCAAGGTCCTCTTTGCCATCCTTGCATTCTAGCTCACTGGTTACATCTGAGATCGCACTGTCCATGCTATTTTCACTTATAATTTTAAGCCTGCGAAACATGAGTTTCTTGGGAGTCTCTGTATCCACTTCTGTGCTCAGCTTGATGGAAGGATCAGGTGTATTAAGTGGTGTGTGAGCACGTGATGTATTCTCACTGGAATATCCATCGCCTTCACTTAACTGAGGGACAGCAGTCTTGGTCTGAGACCAGCGTTGAATAATTGGAAGTACTTTGCTTTCTTCCAACATATTTTTAGTAGGAATAGGTAAATGCTCCAACGTCTTTATAATCTGATAAAACATAATAAAAAATTAATATCATTTGTACAGCTGTGTTTTTCTTTTTTCTTTTCTCGAGAAAGGGAGCCAGGCGGTGGTGGTGCACATCTTTAATCCTAGCACTCGGGAGGCAGAGGCAGGCGGATCTCTGTGAGTTCGAGGCCAGCCTGATCTACAAGAGCTAGTTCCAGGACAGGCTCCAAAGCTACAGAGAAACCCTGTCTTGAAACCCCCTCCCCAAAAGAGAGAGAGAGAGAGACAGAGAGAGAAAGGGTTTCTCTGTAGTTTTGGAGGCTGTCCTGGAACTAGCTCTCGTAGACCAGGCTGGCCTCAAACTCACAGAGATCCGCCTGCCTCTGCTGGGATTAAGGTGTGCGCGGCCACTGCCCAGCTTTACAGCTGACCTTTTAAACAGGTTAAGGATTCACAGAAGAAAAATACTACATTTTGGATACTGTCTTACTCAATTAAGACCTACATCTTCACAAATATAGATGCAGTTCAAAGTTATAACATTATTTCCTTTTAAGAAGAAAACTTTTAGTAAGCCTGATCTACAATAAAAAGTATAGAGTAATGACATAATGACTACTCACACCACTATGTGTGACTGATAAATACTCTCTACAAGGAAGGAATTCCCAAAACTATGCAGCTTAAAAAAAAAAAAAAAAAAAAAACTAGACCTCATTTCCAGTCTCTTTTTCTATAAAATTCCCCAAGATACTGTAACAGAATCTTGGGAACCATACAACACCATGTATTTAAATAATTTCCACATTTAAAAATTCAAATAGGGCTGGGGAGATGGCTCAGCAGTTAAGAGCACTGCCTGCTCTTCCAAAGGTCCTGAGTTCAATTCCCAGCAACCACATGGTGGCTCACAACCATCTGTAATGAGATCTGGTGCCCTCTTCTGGCCTGCAGGGATACACACAGATAGAATACTGTATACATAATAAATAAATATTAAAAAAAAAATTCAAATATAGCCAGGTCCTGGTACACACGTTTCTTTAATCCCAGGATTTGGGGAGACAGAGGCAGGTGGATCTCTCTGTGAGTTTGAGGTCAGCCTGGTCTACCTACAGAGTGAGTTCTAGCACAGCCAGAGAGTCAGAGAAAAATCTTGCCTTAAAAAATTAATTAATTAATTAATTGAAAATTGTTTTTATTGTATAACTGACTTTGGGGCTATAGTAAAAACTATGATTTTTTTTAAAAAGATACCTATCAGTAGCTGAAGAGATGGCTCAGCAGTTTAGAGCACTGGCTGCTTGCTCTTCCAGGAAGTCCCGAGTTCAATTCCCAGCAACCACATGATGGCTCACAACCATCTACATGATGTAGGATTCCCCTCTGTATGCTGTGAATACTACTGGTTAATAAAGGACTACTTTGGACCTATAGCAGAGCAGAGCTAGGCAGGAAAAACTAAACTGAATGCTGGGAGAACGGAGGTAGAGAGTCAGGGAGAAGCCATGAAAAAGCTCTGCCAGAGACAGACAAGCTGAATCTTTACCTGGTGATACACAGATTAATAGAAATGGGTAAAATTAATATGTAAGAGTTAGCCAATAAGAAGCTAGAGCTAATGGGCCAAGCAGTTACTTAATACAGTTTCTGTGTGATTATTTCGGGGCTAAGCGGCCGGGAACTAACTAGCGGCCTCTTTGCTCCATCTACAGTGGAATCTGATACCCTCTTTTCAAATAAAGTTGTATATGCAAATAGAGCACTCATGTACATTAAATGAATAAACTTAAAAAAACTACCTGTCAAAGGTCAGAAAATACTAATTTTATGGTAAACTGTAAACACTACAAATCCACTAATAATGCTGTCAATTAATCTTACTTAGACCTTTGAAAAGATATCTTTGATTTTCAGAATATTCTAATTTTTGTCAATTTTTAAGAACTCCAAAATTCAAATTTTCTGTTTTTTCCCATAATTTAAAAGTAATGGTCTTAGCAATAAACTGAATTACTATCATATTATATATATCTCACTTAAAGTTCCCAGTATATAAAGCTGACCTGAAGATGCTACGGGGAGTTGGGTGGTGGTGACTGGTGCATTTAATCCCAGCACTTAGGTGGCAGAGGCAGGTGAACCTCTGTGAGTTCGAGGCCAGTCTGATCTAGTAAGTTCCAGGACAGCCAAGGCTGCACAAAGATACCCTGTCTCAAAAAAACAAAAAACAAAAAGACACTGTGGGGAAAACCAAAGCAAAATATATGTAAATTTATAGCTACAGAAATGATATAGGTATAATAAATATTTTTATTATGTGATATTGATCTCATAGTATTAAATTCATAATCACCCATGTCACAGCCCCTCCCACAAAGCAATCAAAGGAAGCAGTTTTAAGAAATGTGGGACTGTGAACTGACCTCTTCCTGAAGTTTCTGGTTACTTTCCCGGCCATCACCAAGCTCTGCCATCCAGATCCACAGCAACGACAATCCATGGCGTTCCAGAAATGACTTGAGACAGGACTGAGAGTGTGTGTTCTTTCATGGGAGGAAAAGAGCATGATGTAAAGTGTCAGGAAGGCAATAACAGTCAAATGTTACACGAAACCATGGTAAGAATTAAGAGTTTGCTTAAATCAATGCACACACACATACACACATCCCAGAAACTATTTTTATTAACTACAATTAAGACATCTAACAAATACAATAAAAAATTTTAATATCTAAAAATTTTGACCTTTAATATATTTTTGTCAAACTCATTCCCAATTATCTGCTATTGTCTTCCCCCCGTCTCACTGTTCTACTTCTTTCCAATGAGAACCTCTTCTCTTTTACTCTTAAGTCTCTTATAAATTTAGTTAATTAAAGGAACAAAACTACACAACTGAAAACAGTATCTGTGATGGTGGCTAACCTGGTCTATAGGGGAAGTTCCAGGATAACCAGCAATACACAGAGAAACCCCTGTCTGGGGGGGGGAACATATATATGTATATATGTATATATATGTATATATATATGTATATGTATATGTATATATACACACACACACATATATATATAAACACACACACATTTTGATAGTACACTTGGCTTAAAGTGGAAAATGTTTACTATATTATCATATTGTTTACAATGAAATTCAGTCCTGGTCCTATCAAGATGATTCAAGCAGTTAAAAAGGTACGTGCCTGAAAGCCTAATGACCCAAACTCAATTCCCAAGTCACACATGGTCAAAGGAGAGAACTGGATTTTCCACTAATCTCCACAGGTATGTACCCACACACATACAAAAAGTAACAACTCAAAAAATAAATAAGGAAGGAAGTAAATCCATAAATCCTCCTAGATTTTTTTTAGATAATTTTTTTATTATCTGTTTCTTATGGCAAACTGGAATACATGAGATGACTGCTAAAGTCTTCCTTTGAGACCCTATAGTAAAATAGTTTTGGTACACTAGTAACTGGTAGGAAAGGAGAAAGCTATAACAAGTACCATGAATTATTACAATAAAAGAAATCTCAGCATGTGCTTTTAACTGAAGGGAAAAGCAAATCAACTCTGCTATTAATAATATGGAACTTGCTAGCCATATTCAAGGGTATAAGCTTTCAAAATCCTAAATAACTTGCATATCCATTTAAAACAAGATAAACTCTGCTCTAACAGGCAGACTGTAGTTTAAGTGTCCCACCCCAAATTCAGAAATAAAAATAAATTAGTATTAAAGTGCTTACCTGAATGAGCTTTAGACAAGTAAGTTTCTGTTCCAGAGTTTCAATTCTAACCATGAGCCGGGATAAACTGAGAACCTGGTTTTTATCAGAGAGGCCCTCACCATTTTCCATCAGCGCTTCTAGCTCTCCATCCACCTACCACAGCAAAGAAAATACGTAGTTATAAAACAAGTACAATCCAGTCATTTATTCAAACAATAGGAAAAAATGCTCAGTTTCACAAGCAATTTAGAAAATGAAAAGTAAGATCACAAGGAAAAGAACCATGCTAGTAGACTAGTTGGGGGGGCAGGGGGGCATACAGGGAACATACACGCACAGACCCCAAAAACAAGGAGAAACTGGATGGGAAAGGATAACTGAAGCAGGAAAATAGATTATGTCATTCAAGTATATATACTTTCACACGCTAATCTGGAATTTAAGGTAAATGTAAAATTTAAAGACTGCCATTTAGAGCTGAAGAGATGGCTCAGTAGTTAAAAACCCTAGGTGCTCTTCCAGAGGACCTAGGTTTAATTCCAAGGACCCACATGGTGATTCACAACAGTATGTAATGCTAATTTCAGGGGGTCTGATGCTCTCTTCTGGCCCCCATAGATACACAGCAGGTTAAAACACTCATACACATAAAAATAATGTTCTTTAAAAAGCTGTCCTAGCCGGGTATGATGGCCCAAGCCTTTAATCCTAGTAATCAGGAGCAGAGACACGTGGATCTCTGAGTTTGAGGGCAGCCTGGTCTACACAGTGAGTTCCAGGACAGCCAGGATACACAGAGAAACCCTGTCTCCAAAAACAAAAACAAAGCAAAACGCTAATGAAAATCTAAAATAAAGAACCCAAAGCACTGCTAAAAACACAAAACAGTTGTATCTCCTTTGCCCAGCAATTCCACTAAGAATACAGAAAACTTTCTGAACATATGCACCAGGAAATGCCTAAAGTGCTCAATATAGTCACATTCATGATGGCAAAAACAAACAGCCCAGGGCCCGAGAGATGGCTCAGTGGTTAAGAGCACTAGCTGTTCTTCCAGAGGTTCTGAGTTCAATTCCCAGCAATCACACTGTGGCTCACAACCATCTGTAATGAGATCTGATGCCCTTTTCTGGAATATTAATTAATTAATTAAAAACAAACAAACACCCCAAATGTGTATAACACAGTTAAACTGGTATGTTTATTCAATGAAAAACATATGGGGCAAGTTAGATGGCTCAGAAGGTAGTTTGATTACTGGGACCAACTTGTAAATAGAGAACAGACTCCTGCAAACAGTCCTTTAACCTTCATACTTGTGAGTGTGTGTGCATACACACAACCCTGAACAAAGACAAGCTTAGAAAAAGTATGAGCCAAGGAATTTTTGGCATACTTTACAAGTTTCCAGTACTCTATTCTAATCTCTATTAAAATGAAATAAAAACAGTCAGCCACAACTCTTTTCTAATAATATTTCATTAAAACCCAAATTTTCCTTTTACATTAAACAGAAAGGCTATTTCCTTAAAACTTTTATCCTAAATTCTGAAAAACAGACGGCGCGCTTACTGAATCCTTCTTTCGAGAGCGCTCCTTTTTCATCTTCCCTCCTGCTGCTCTGATGCTGACTCTGTTTTCTCCTCCCAGGTAACCCCGGCAGTTAGCTGACCCACAGAAACATTTCTGAGCTTCTTTGCTGTTAAGGAAAGTAAAGCATGTAAAAGTGAGAGCACATTAATAATCATACAGGAAATATCAAAGTATTCATTAAGAGACTCTTTACAAACCTATTTCTACTAGAAATGTCTAAAAATTGCTTGTAAAAGATATTAACTCCTTTTCACAACCACCCCTTCTCTCAATTTCTCTCTCTCTCTCATATATATATATCTGTGTGTGTGTGAGAGAGAGA
Source organism: Ondatra zibethicus (assembly GCA_004026605.1). Lineage (NCBI taxonomy): Eukaryota > Metazoa > Chordata > Mammalia > Rodentia > Cricetidae > Ondatra > Ondatra zibethicus. The sequence continues at coordinate 50,445 of PVIU01013033.1, read as the reverse complement.
GATACTAGAGATTCAATCCATGGATTCCACAAGTTGGACAAGAGTCCTGCTAATAAGCTTTATTTCCAGTGCCTTTCTACTTTCTATTTCTGAGACAGTTTCTCCAAGTTACCCAGCCTAGCTGTGACTACAGCTCCTCTGCCTCAGCCTCCCACGTATTGGGATTACAGGCCTGTACCATCTGTACTGGCTATATCATTTTCCTAATCTTTTATCACTTGTTAGATAAAACAAGTCAATTACTTAATGATTTCTCAACTTATAAGACTACTTATTGATGCATGAAAGAGACTATTTACATGTTTGTCCTAGATAGAATAAAATTCTTTACACAGTTTAGACAAATATCATTTATGTATGTTTAATTGGTACACTAAAAAGAACCATTTATTATAAAAAACATATAAAATACAGTATCATCAAGACACTCAAAAGGAAACATTTGATTTAAAAACGTATCATATTTGATGGCCTCCTGTAATACCAAATATAGTAATAATTAATTAAATGAAACCATGGAGACAAGAAAAAAGGTAGAAAAGAATACTAATTTAAGTCTATGGGCCTGGATAGAAACTACCTTTGCAGTTTGTGCCCAAAGTTACCAGAAGAAAAATAAATAAATACTTTAAAAGTTCATGAATAGACTTAGCATGTGTGTGTGTGTGTGTGTGTAGAGAGAGATAGAGAAAGAGTACCAATCAGAGGCAAAAAAAAAAAAAAATCACTTTATAAACAAAGCAAGGATTCATGAACATGTCCAGTTTTTCTGCCCTGAGAAAAGGACAATCTAAGCACAGAAAACAGTGGGAATCTGCTTAGAACCCATCTGTGACCTATCTCCTGAGTACAGGACAAGGAGAGCAAGTGCTCAGAATAGAGTACTCCTTGGCATGTGTCCTGCTTTATAAGGAGAGAATCAGTCTCAAAACTGAAAGAATCTCAAAGATGACTAAACTCTGAAATATGAAATATGTAAAGGAATACCTGAAACAATGTTAGTAATGAGAAAAGAATACACTGGTAAAAAACACTGGGCAAAGTAAGAAAATTGCATCTTATCCTAAAAGGATTAAAATATCCAGGAAGCGGAGTCTGTGTAACTTTTAACATAAGCATCAAAAGCTGCAAGTTCACAAAGATATAATCTGGGAAGGAGGAAACTGTTTAGTTTTATAGTTTACTTGAAATTCCCACCCTTGAACTTTATTGGTTTTACTTATCTTTGATCCTTTTGCCTTTTAAGTGTGGGGAAGACAAGCATGTACCACTTTGCCTTGCTAAAATAACAGTTCCACTATAGAGCCCTGGTTGGCTTGGAATTTCCTATGCAGACCCAGGCTAGCCTTGCTCAGAGTCCACCTGCCTTGACCTCCTAACTGCTGGAATCAGAATACACCACCAAACCCAAACTTCAAAAAGTTATTTTATTTTTATTTTATTTGCATTCGTGTTTTGCCTGTGTGAGAGTGTTGAATTCCTTGGACCCAAATTGAGTAACGGACAGCTATAAGCTGCCAGGAATTGGCAGTGCTAGGAATTGAACTCAAGTTCTCTGTAAGAATAGCCAGTGCTCTTAACCTCTCTGAGCCATCTCTCCAACTTCCAAAAGTATTAATAAGAGTACACAATCTGGTATAGGTCAAATAAAATTAGCCAAGAGTTGATAAATGATAGATAAATAAGGATATTATACTCTTCACACACATATATGTTCAGAGTTGGCATTTCTATAATGAATGAGTTTTGAGTTCGTGGTTTTTTTTTTTTTTTGAGAAAGGGTCTCATGGGCTATCCTCAACTTGATACACTGGCACGAGTAACCTTGAAGTTCTGATCCTACTGCCTCCACCTCCTACATCAGCAGCTCTCAACCTGTGGGTCATAACCCCTTTGGAGGTCAACCCATCTTTTCAAAGGGGTGTCACCTAAGACCACTGGAAAACACATATATTTACATTACGACTCATAACAGTAGCAAAACTACAGTTTTGAAGTAGCAACAAAAATAACTTTATGGTTGGAGGGTCACCACATTATGAGGAACTATATAGGACCGCAATCTTAGGAAGGTTGAGAACCACTGTCCTACATGAGGCATGCACTACCACACTGTTTTTTTTATTCAGTGCTGGGAATCAAAACCAGGGCTTTATGCATGCTAGGAAAGCACTCCACCGACTGAACTACATCCTCAACCCTATAGTAAAGTTCTATTATATTGAGCTCAGAGGAACATTACATAGTTCCTATACTGTAAATTCATTAGTGGCTAGAAAGACCGCATAATAGGAAAAGCAAAATGATGGCATGCCATAGATGAGAACTGGTATCTCTGTAACTGAACACCCATTTTCCATATCAAAAGTAACAAAATAGAATAAAACCATTACTTACCCATATCTTTGGAACTGATAGTCAAATGTTAACTCTGAACCCGAAGGAACTAGCTTGGTGGTAAAAAATCCAACCCTCAGTTGTCCATTCACAGTCCACTGGAATGTTTTGAAAAGAACAGACATTAGTAACTGATTAATGTTTGTGCATGCATATGTACAAAGACCATCACCTGAGTTAATTATGCATATGGTTCTTTATATAATAAGTGTTTTCTCAAAGCAAATAGTTGATTTTTTTCCTTAAATAAACTAACCAACTATCATTCTCATGTAATAGACTGTAAGATTCAATATCGATAAATTGGCTGTAATACAATAAGATAAACTGCTACTGACTAGAGAATGTAGCCAAATGGAAAGCGCTTGAGTGGCAAATACAAGGCCCAGCACTTACTCTCTAACACAACAACAGAAAAAAGAAAAAATGCTGCTTTTTAGACTTACATACATTTATATATAAATGAGAGCTCATTTAATCTTAAAAAAAAAGTAGGAGATTCTTGGTGTCACTAAGTATCACAAACTGAGTTCAATTCCTAGTACCAAACCCTGGTCTTGTATAAGAATAGAAAGTACTCTTAACTGCTGAGTCATGTCTTCAACCCACCTTGCATTTTCTTTTGAAGCAGGGTCTCTCTTGTTTCTGCCACTTAGCCACAGACAGGCTAGCCCACAAGTTTCCAAGTCATTCCCCTGTCTGCACTTCCCACCCTACTATAGGAGCGCTAGAATTAGATGCCAACCACCACATCTGACTTTTTAAATTGTGGAGTCCAGATATCCAAACTCAGGTAGGTCATCAGGCTTGTACAACCAGAACTTTTCTTCACTGAGTTCATCTTCCTCCTTGTCCCCAATAGCTTTTTATTTAACTTGGAATTTATTTTTATTTTATTTTTTAAAGAATTTATTTTATTCTGTGTATGGGTGTTTTGCTTGCAAGCATGCCCACAGAGGTCAGACAAAGGCATCATCAGATCACCTGGAGCTGGCGTTATATACATTGCGAAGCACCCTCTTCTGTACTCTGTCGGCACTGCACACACCTAGTGTACAGACAGACACGCAAGCAAAACACCTACAGATATAACAAATTTTAAAATAAAAGGAAAAACCACAAAAAACAGAATCCGAATATGACAATAGTCATTGGACTTGGTGAAAATAAAGATTTAAGTTTGAATTATGATATTTTTGAAATAGAATCTAAATTAATTATAGGCAAAGAAACAATAAAACATACTATTTTCTGGGCTGGATTTCAGACTAGAAAAATTATAGCTGTAAAAATATTAAAAGGCTGGAAAGATGGCTCATCAGCAAAAAGCATTTGCTAGCAAGCAATCAACTGAATTTAATTCCGTGTACACACATGGTAAAATATTCAACTCCTGCAAGATTTCCTCCAACCTCTATATGCATATGCATGCACACATACGAGAGCACACATATGTGCACACACACCAGACAACATGAATGTTACTTTTAAAAGTAAATAAAATTATAGTAAAGTTTTTTGATTAATCAGAATTCCCTTGGACATTATCACTGAATTAAGTTATTACACACTACAATAAAGAAACACTTGGAGAAGGCAAGTGAGGACTGTATATGGGCAACACTACTATTTTTGCAATACTGTATTTTTGTGTTTTTATAAATCTAAATAAAGTCTAAAATGAAAATAAAGAGAAAACGAGAAGAAATTAAGAGTACTTCTGGGGCTGGAGAGATGGCTCAGCGGTTAAGAGCACTGACTGCTCTTCCAGAGGTCCTGAGTTCAATTCCCAGCAACCACATGGTGGCTCACAACCACCTATAATGAGATCTGGTGCCCTCTTCTGGCCTACAGGCAGAATATTGTATAAATAAATTTAAAAAAGTTAAAAAAAAAAAAGAGTACTTCTGATGCAGAAATTAAAATTAATGGTCAAAACATTAATCTTGAATAAATATTTCAAAATTTAAGTAAATTTATATCAACTTACTTTTTGGGTTTCACAGTTTGGCTCACAGCTATGATTCATGAAACGAGAGCAATTCCCCTTTTGAGTGGCATCTATTATCTGGGGGAAAGAAGGTAATTTTAAGAGTTTTAAAATGAGATCTTAAAATATCCATGCATTTTGAAAAAGCAAGCAACCACTAAGGCAATTTTAAGTTATAAACCACACATCCTTTTGCCTCTTACCCTATTTTAGAGAAGTTTCTACAACAAAGTAACAAATGGTTAACTGCCTTTTTTGGAAGATTTCTGAATACAGTCAGTTTACCTAAAGGCGAAATTATCTCATGGGGCAGTTGTTACAGTGTTTGTCTAGAATGTAGAAATCCTGGGTTCAACCCTTAACACTTCATAAAACCAGGCATAGTGCCGCACACACCAGTAATCCTAAAAATTGAGGCAGAGGCAAAAGGATCAAAAGTTCTAGGCCACAATGTCCCATGTCTTTAATCCCAGCACTCGGGAGGAGGGGCAGAAGGATCACTGAAAATCCAAACCAGCTTGCTCAGTTCCAGGTAAGCCAAAGCTACAAGTGAGACCCTGTCTCAAAAAATAACAAAAAATGTGTTGTCCTTACCTACTTTTAGCTATTTCTCACACTTACTGCATTTCAATCTCATATGTGAAATAATTCCTTTTGAAAGAAGTGCTGTGCCACAGTTCAGTACTTCTATAACCTGAGTATGTGTTCAAATGCTCTGGAGTGAAAATCTGACAGGCCACATCCAGAGTGATAGAGCCCTAGTCTTAGCACTTCTACCTCGACTATAAAGGCAGATATAAGGATCTAAGCCACAAACTGAAGAGATTTACAAAAATGCAAACACTTCATTAACATGTCATTTCTCACAAAAAGTTTTATGAGAAACTATTTTTATAGAGTTGTTATTTGTATCAGCAAATAACATGCTCATGAATATCACTTTTAATATATATAACACACATAAAAACATTCTGGGGAATCATCCATGCTTTTTAAAGTTGTCATATGATGCCGGGCGGTGGTGGTGCATGCCTTTAATCCCAGCACTCGGGAGGCAGAGGCAGGCGGATCTCTGTGAGTCGAGCCCAGCCTGGTCTATAAGAGCTAGTTCCAGAACAGGCTCCAAAGCCACAGAGAAACCCTGTCTCGAAAAACCAAAAAAAAAAAAAAAAAAAAAAAAAAAAAAAAAAAAAAAAAAAAAAAAAAAAAAAAAAAAAAAAAAAAAAAAAAAAAAAAAAAAAAAAAAAAAAAAGAAAAAGAAAAAGAAAAAAGTTGTCATATGAAGCATGTATTCTTGTATTTATATATAAATACCACCCTCTCCCATCTTTTCATAAATACAAACTATATATTGTTCTGATCCTTTCTGTTTTGCTTTGAGACAAGAGTATTACGTAGCACAAGCTGGCCTCAAATTCTCTATCTAGATAGTCTTCAACTCCTGATCTTCTCCCCAGTGCTGAAATTATAGGCCCTGGTCACCATAGCTGGCTACTTAATTTTTTTTTCATTTCTTCTAGCCCCAATTTTTGTTACTTTAATGATCAATCAGTATACCACTCACACCCTATCACCAATGCAACAGTTTTCATGTTTCAAAATAAACACATCCACGCTGCTCACCTCATCATTTTTCAGAGCCATGAAATAGTAGTGGATGTTTTTGTTCCGTGCGTATTCTTTCACCCGCGCTTTAAACTCTTTATGGTCAAGTACCTCTCCACAGTATTCCAAGACGAAGGTGTTCCTACAAAACAATGAAAGAATAACACTTCCAGCCTAGGAACTAAACTGAAAATTTACAAGCTGAAACAAAACTAAGAAGTATTTCAAAAATATTTATCATGTACTCATTACAGTGGCTGTCCTTGAACCTGAGATCCCCTGCTTCAGTCCCAGGAGCAGCAAGACAATAGGCATACATCACCTACTGCTTTCCTAAAATACCTCTTTTCTTCAAAAGACCACTGAGTCTAAGAAACTTTTAAACTGTACAGGCTAGGAAAGAGCACTGAAGAAACTATGCATGTTGACAATTGTTAGGAAAAATTCAATACGGCAGCAGTCCTCCTGCTGCCTTTACTTTCAGAGTTCTTTTAATGATAATGATAATCAAATCTGTCTCTGGCTTCTTGGCCGGTCTCACTGCCCAGAATACATATCAGGAATTTGCATAATACAGCTGTACAAAATTGCAATGGAGGAGCTTTATTTATGCAAAGAGACATTCCCAAGATAACTCTGTTTCTTTCACACCAGAAAACAGTAAGAAGAAAGGCAATGAAGGAAGGGAAGGGGAGAGGAAGAATCTATATAAAAGGTATAAAGCAACATCATGCCTTCAGACCTGAATTTGGCCTAAAGACCAAATGGCAAGTTGCTTAACTCTGCTATGAACAAGGATAATGAAGTTTCACATTAACCTCCAATGAGGTCTTGTGAAGTAATAGCAACTTATATAATGTATACTCTACAGCCAACTGGAAATCATAACATTGTAATATGTTTGCATGCTTTTCAGACAGACAGCACACTGCGGGCCATTTAGGAAATGTTTAGAATAAAGGTTGAGAAAACTATGCTCTGTAAGAATAAAAGACAAAGTTTACTCTTACAAAAGTGAAGTTGTTCAGGACCTGTAATAAATACAGCAAAGGTTTAAATGAGTACTACTATGGACATCTAACACATAAGGGATATTTAAGAAGACACTAAAAAGCTGGGTGGTGATGGCTCATGCCTTTAATCCCAGCACTTGGGAAGCAGAGGCAAGCGAATCTCTGTGAGTTCAAGGCCAGCCTGGTTTACAAGAGCTAGTTCCAGAACAGACTACAAAGCAACAGAGAAACCCTATCTTGGAAACCAAAAAAAAAAAAAAAAAAAAAAAAAAAAAAAAAAAAAAAAAAAAAAAAAAAAAAAAAAAAAAAAAAAAAAAAAAAAAAAAGACACTGGTGAGCTCAAAAATGGCAAATTACAAACCCTGGACCAAGTAATGGAAGATAATTAATTCTCTTATGACTCAACTAGAAACCCGACATGTTTTATATATATATATATATATATATATATATATAAAACACACACACACACACACACACACAGAGAGAGAGAGATTCATTTATTTTATGCGACTAGTCTTTTGCATGCATTTCTTTATACCATGTGCATGCCTGGTGCTCACTAAGGTCAGAAAGGGGCATCAAATTCCCTAAAGCCGCCAGGTGTTGGTGGCACACGTCTTAAACAAAACAAAACAAAAAATCTAATTACTCAACGGCTAAACCTAAAAGTTAAATTATTATTTTTATAATCAATATTTGAGGAGCTAGAGAGATAGTTCAGCAATTAAGAACACTGGCTATTCTTCCAGAGGACCAACATTCCAGCAACCAAAATGGTAGTTCACAACCATCTGTAATTCCAATTCCATGGGATCCAATACACTCTTCTGACACTAGGTATAAGTGGTAGACAGATGTACATTGAAGCAAAACATATATACATATAAAATAAAAATAATCAAGCCTAAGATGTTTCTTTCTAACGAAAGAACTGTATCATCTTTGTAAGTAATTTGTAATAATGACAAAATTTGAAGATCTACATAGGTTGTCCTGTGAATGATGGTTAACTGCTAAAAAATACTTTACATAGGACCCTCACTTATGAAAAAGCAAATTCTCACTAAATCTGATCAAGGATGCTATGTGACATGGGTCTTATGACAGATAATACAGAGTTTAAGGAAATCAGATCATCTGCCCAAAGTCAGAATTCCATCCAGCCTAGGATTTAAACCCCACCAGAATGATTACCTGCCCTTTTTTCTGTTTTGTTTTGTTTTTGGAGACATGGTCTCTCTGTGTAGCTCTGGTTGTCCTGGAACTCGTTCTGTAGACTTGCCTCTGCCTCCCTAGAACTAGGATCAAAGCTGTGCGCCACCACCATCTGGTCAAAAAGGGACTTTTTATTTATTTATTTATTTTCTAGAATCAATTTAACAAAGTCATTCTACATAATAACCATTACTAAACACCACTGAAATAAACCTTTTTCCTACAAAATGCCTGACCAAATTCAATAACACAAAATGAAGTGAAAGCTGATTGAAACCAAACTTACGAAGGAAGATCCTTGGCAGCTCGTAAGCCCCAGCCTTTCTTTTCTGTAAGTATAACTTCCACATCTGCATGTTGCTTTCTCTGAAACCGTCTATTCGAACAATAATCTCCATTTGGACATCGAGAGGAACTGAAATGAGAAATGGGTAAAAGATAATACCTGTATCATCAAAAGAGAAATTTAAAAAATGGTACCTACTTACACTTACAAGACCGACTGGCCTCAAACTCACAGAGATTTGCCTGCTCTTCCTCTAAGTGCTGGGATTAAAAAGTATACACCGCCTAAACTAGTAATTTTTCCATGTTAAAATAATCAGGCTGGAGAGATTGACTAGCTCTTCTTCCAGAAAATCTGAATTCACACTTCAGCACACACATGGCAACTAACAACCATCTGTAGCTCCAGTTCCACGGCGTCTTCTTTTGGCTTCCACATGTACCAGGCATGCACTTAGTATGCAAATATAAATGCAGAAAAAAAAAATCCATACACATAAAAAATAAAATAAGGAAAAAAATGTTTTCATCAGATTAGTTTTAAAACTATCAAGTGGCAGTAGTGGTGCATGCCTTTAACCCCAGCACTCGGGAGGCAAAGGCAGACAGATCTCTGTGAGTTCGGGGTTACAGAGCGAGTTCCAGGACAGCAAGGACTAAACAGAGAAACCCTATCTCAAAAATCCAAAAATAAAATAAAGAAAGCAAACTATCAAACCTTTTTAGACAGGCATGGTGGTACACAACATCAATCCTAACAATGGGAGGCAGAGAAGTAGGTAAATCTCATGAGTTCTAGGCCTGGCGAGTCTACATAGTGTGTTCCAAACCAGAAAAGGATATATATACTCTGTCTTTAACAATAAAAAAGGGGGGGGGGGTGCATTTTAAATGCAGAGATATTTAACATTTTATAAACTATACTAATCAAGTATGTAACCACAGAAGATTATTATGGTCAACTATGAACAGAAAACATAATAGGTTTGGCTAGGGAGTAGTGACGCATGACTTTAATCTCAACGCTCAGGAGGCAGAGGCAGGCAAATCTCTATGTTTGAGGCCAGCCTGGTCTACAGAGAGAGTTCCAGAACAGCCAGAGCTGCACAGAGAAACCCTGTCTTGAAGGGAAAAAAACACAAAAACACAAATTAGGTAGGTTTATGTGTATACAATTCTGATTAGGTCTGATTAAAGAAAAGTACACATAGTATTTTTATATATATATATCATATATATATATGATACATATGCCTGTATTGTACACATTAATATTTCTGAGAATACTACAATGGGACAGACGTTTGGGAAAAGGTACTTTACCTTTCGCATTTTCAAATTTTAGTGTTTTATTTTATAATCAAAGTTTAAAATTACCACAATTTATTCCACAGGGCATAAGTATTACAAAAGTAAAAGGAGGACTTAACTAAATGTAGTAGTAGAGGCTGGTCATGGTGGCATACAAATCCTAATTCCAGTGCCCCAGAGGCAGAGGCAGGCAGATCTCTGTGTGTTTGAGGTCAGCTTAGTCTATACAGGGAGTTCCAAGGCAGCTAGAGCTACATAAATAATATTATTTCAAAAGTCAAAAAAGTCAAAAAGAAAGAAATAAAGGGAAGAAGGGAGGGGAAAAAGTAGCAATAGAATGTTAGTATTAGCAATAGAATTGTTTCATATAGAACTTATGTGCCAGATGCTATAATCTAATGAGCAATATAGGGGAATTTGTCTTAGTACCTGTTTTCTACTAAATTCTGGAGACTTTATTGCTTATAAATATTCATTTACTTATAGGGAAAAGGTTAAGATTATATCCTTCATTAATTATTTCTCATATTTAGAGAGTAAGAGCAGAGCAGAACAGAGTATTGTACTTACCACTCAATCATGAGGAGACGATTAAGGCAGTCTTCTCCACAGGCTACTTCTCCTTGAGCTCTCTCATCTTTGGAGAGAGGTGTGCACTCACACTGCATCCGCTTAATATCCCGATGGGATTTATTCTTCTTTCTATTGGGTAGAATTTCATGAGATTTAGTGACATAAGTCTCTTTAAGATAATATATTCAACCAAATAAGTACTAAATCTCAGTTTCATATTTATTTCTGTAAGTCTACCAATCAAAAGGAAGGCCACACTAAGGTAGAAACAGACTGAGTTTAAGACCAGCCTGAACTCTAAGAGCAAGGCTCTCTCCCTCTATACCCCCACAACCTCACCCCATCCCACACCCCCCCCCAAAAAAAAGAGGAGGAGGAGGAGAAAAGAGGATGAGATGATAATGATCTAGTCGTTAACATTTGCTAGATAAAAGCCAGATGTGGTTGTGTATGTATATGTGGTGATATAAAGAATCTAAGCTGTTCAGGAGCCTGAGGGAAAGACACAAATTCAAGGCCTGGCTAAACCATGAGTGCCAAGTCCAGCCAGAACAATTTAAGACCCTGTATGGAGCCCAGGGGAGAAGGAGGGAGGGAGGAAAAGGAGTATGTGGCAATGAGGGGAAGGAATGAATTTAAGTCTTCTCATCTTGAAATTCAACCCTTACTTTCTAGTTCAGGTCAAATCACACCAAGTTTAGGAGAAAACAGAAAAGTTTGTAAGTTTCCAATAATGAGGTGGCTGGCTACCTAAGGTTAGACCAAGGTGGCACATGCCTTTATCACAGCACTCTTAGGAATCGAAGGCAAGAAGTCTTGGGTTCTATAGGCTCAGGGAAATAAGACCAACTGCTAAATAAAAGTTTGTATGAAAGGCTCGAGAAATGGTTCAGAGGTTGAGAGCACTGGCTGCTCTTCCAGAGGTCATGAATTCAATTCCCAGCACCCACATGGTGGCTGACAACCATCTAAAATAGGATCTGATGTGCTCTTCAGGCATGCAGGTATACATGCAGAATGCTCATATACATAAAATATGAATAAAATCAAAGTTTGTATGGGGCTTGAGGGATGGCTCAATAGTTAGAAGCACTTGCTCTTTTGCAGAGGAGCCAAGTTTGACTCCCAGCACCAACGTGGTAGCTTACAGCTGTCCATAACTCCAGTTCCAGTGCCCTTTTATGGCCTCGAGAAGCACCAGACATGCAGGAAACGTGCATTTATACACATAAAACAAAAGTAAATCTACATTTTTTTTGTAGGTATAAAATTCACTCTCAAAAGTCAGGCAATTATGGCACACACTTTTAATCCCAACACTCAGGAGGCAGAGCAAGTGGATCTCTGAGGCGAGCCTGGTCTACAAAGCAAGTTCCAGGACAGCCAAGACTGTTACACAAAGAAATCCTGTCTTGAAAAAAAAATTAATCAAAAGCTTTGATTCAACCAGATCCAGGTACAGTGGCACATGCCTATAATCCCAGCACTGGGGAGGCTGAGGCAAAAATACCAGTTTTATACCAGCCTTGGTTACTTAGCAAGCTCTAGACCAGCCTGCTGTTTCACAAGAGAAAGTGTGTATAAAACTGAACCAAATCTTTTATGAGTCCCCTTAGTGGTACACATCAGAAATACATCTGTTTAAAAAGTGTAGTACTAGCTCAAGAAGAGGCAAAGGCAGGAGGGCCAAAAGAGATCTGGGCCAGTCCAAGTTAATGAGATAAATTCAAAATTCTAAAAGAATACTCAGTTAAAGATTTCAGAAGCAAAATTTTCTCAAAAAAGTATTCTGGTAGAAGAATTAGGCTAACCAAGTTCTATTAAGTTCATAAAAACCCATGACAAAACTGATAGTGGTGACAAGTACTTGTAGTCCAAGCACTTGGGTAGTGGAAGCAGAAAAACCAGTTCAAGGCCATCCTGAGCTGTATGAGACTTTGTCACAAGAATAAAAAATAAATAATGAATAAAAAAGTCTTCTTAACCTATGTACACAGTAAAAAAAAAATTAACAGAATGTTCAAACTGCTTAAAGGGATGACAACTAGACTGAACCAGGAGGGAACGCTACACAAAAGGAAAGGGCTCACAGAAAATATACACTAAAAACACAGTCAAGGGGTGGAGAGATGGCTCAGCAGTTAGGAGTGCTTGCTATGCTTCCAGAGGATCAGGAAGCAGTTTGATTCCCAGCAGCCACCTCAGGTAGCTCAGATTAGAAAAAACCAGACACCACTTTTCTTAAAAACCAGACACCACTTTTCTTAAAGACAGAAAAAACTGAAAGGAATCTATTAGTAAATATAAATAGAAAAGGACATTTTATAGATTCTGTTACTCTACATTTTACCAAACAACTCTTATTTCAGTCTAAACTGCTGAAAAGTTTGTTATTATTTTCTTTTCTTTACAAAAAAGCAGCACAAACGTATTAACAAAAGCATTAGTTAGGCTCACCTTTCTGTTAAATAAACGTTTTCTTCAATAAGATCAAAGTAACAGGGCATCTTTCCCAGCTTGGCAAATTCTTTCCACCGCTGTGGGTCCCTGAAGTCATCCATGGCACAGGAAGGCCCCATCAGCCCCGAGTGGAGCGGCGCTGATGACTCTCCTGGCTCACTCTCCACTCTAACTTTCTTTCTAGCCTGTAGCTCACTATCACTTTCAGAATCACTCTCCAATTCTTGCCTTCGTTTTTTAGGGGGTCCTCTCTCTTTTATGTCATTTTTCTCAAAGTTTTTTGAAAAATCTTTCCTTTCATTCGTAACTAAAGAATCCTTAGTTGAATTGCTGCTTATTTCAGGTGCTTGCACTGATCCCTTGTCCTTTTGATGGAAGAAAAATTTATTGGACTGGCTTGAAAAATGTGATCCACTTCGTTGATCCCAATTCTCTTCTTCTTCCCGATCATCTGTTAAAGAATCTGGTACCTGCCCTTGAATTCGATCATAAGCAACCCCAGTTCCTGGAGGTCTGCCTGCTGATCTTGGATCCCAATAGCCATTGCCTTGCCAGTAATTATGGGTCCCACCAAAATGTTCAGCATTTTGTTGATACTTGTGTGTACCACAGGCTCCATAGCTGCTGTCAGGTTGCTGGTATGTGCTAGTGGGCCTTTCTTGTTGGGAAAAGTCCCACCCTACATTTCTGAGCTCTTCTGATGAGTGCAAGCCATCCATACGGGAAATGTCACAAGAGGAAGAAAAGTTCATCTCTATTTTTCCTAGTCTACTACTATCAGGCCTATTAGAGAAAATTATCTGTTGCCGAGACTTACTTGGGATATCTTCAAAATCATCAGAATAAACTGGCAGCTCTTGTGACCTAGACATTTTGGCTCTTACTGTGTCCTCTGAATTTAGGTCAGATTTCAAGTCTGTATGACTTGTACTATCAACCCCATCACTTTGAGAATGAGCAATTTCAGGTAGGTGATTATCTACTTTTCTGCTGAACTGTGAATAAGAAGTTTCTAAATTCCTCTCTGTTCCTTTATGAAGGAAGAATTTTTCAGTCTGAGGACAGCCTTTACTTGCCATACTCTCAAACTTATCCTCATATGAATGTCTCCTTGACTCTAATCTTTCATCTTCCCAGTGGTCAGAATAATGTCGGTAGCTATGACTGCTCCGAGAAGAACAGGGACTTGTCTCTTCCATGGGCAAAGTAGAATTCTTTGGTACAACCACAACAGACTGGAGACGGTTTCTTGGGATACTGCTGTCATCAGACTCTGTACCTTCTGAATCACTTTCGTCACTTGAACTTCCAGAAGATCCAGAATAATCTTCATGGATAGTAGATATAATTTCAGGAGCATTACCACTACTGTCACATTTTAAGGTGTAAGTTATACCATCACTGTCTTCCATGGTTAAGTTCAAATCATAAGAAAATACAACCTCTGAGTCATCAGAAGTATGTGTATGTCCTCTTCCTTCTTCCTCATCTAAGATTTCTGGTCGTCTTCTATCATGCAATATGGAATTCTCTTCTTCTTGAGCCTCTTGCAAAGACTGCCCAGATAATACATTATTGTGCCTGTTTTCCCAAGAAGCAAATCCCTTTCCTGCATCAGGAAGGGCACTACCCAGTTCTGTTTCTTTCCCTGCATACTTTAAAAACTCTGTGCTTTTTTTACTCTGCACTGCATCTAGAACTGAAGATGTATTCTCATCACATTTTATTCCTGGCGGAAGGCTCTGAAAAGATGAAACAATACCTGAGCTCCCTATACACTCATACAAATCATCAAAATGGTTAGGTGAGGCTGAACTGGTGCTACCGATGCTCTGCTTATATTCATCACATGCAAATTTTGAGTGCTGATCTGTCAGCTCTCTATTATCACATATAACTGTTTTTGATTCCAAATGCACATTCATAAAGCTATTTGAAGAAATCTTCATAACTGAAGGTTCAATATTTTCAGCTTCAGAGTTCTCATTTGGAGAACAGCATCTATCTGAATCTTTGGTTTTGTAACAAGAACGTCTCTTATCAATTGATTCTTTAATTAATGTTTTGGAATATTCTACAGTCTTACCTGGCAAAGACATGAGTTTATCATGGTGTGGTGACAACGAAGGTTCTGTTTCCCTAAGTGGACTTTTAGACTTATGCTGCCTACAGCTATCATCCGAGTCTTTTTCTTTACATCTACCAATATTCTGAAATCCATTTGATGAAAGCATACAAGCCTTGATCAAAGGGGATACCTCTGATCCAGTCACACTATCATCAGAAGTCATTGAAATAGCATCTGTTTTAGAGGCACAAAATGTTGCCATATCAGATTCTGTCTCTGGAGATCCATTTATATTTAATTCAATAGAACAGAAACTTCTTAACTGATCACTTTTCACTTTTGATAATGACTCTAATTCTTTAATATTGTCAAGGCTATCATGACCTATAAATTCAGTCTTAAGAATAGGAGATTCATCTAGCTTTTTAAAAGTAGGTGAATCGTTTAATTGATTTGATGGAGATGGAGACCCAGTCTTTTCTCTTTCAGAAATTTTATTAATTGTTCTTAATTCATTACCTTTTGAACAAGGAGTCTGCAAACTAAAAGAATGAGATTGTTTGCTTTCCTCATTTAATTCTGCACAACAGAAAGAATTTTTAAATTTATCAGACTTAGACACGGGTTTTGAAAGGGCAGATTTGTAACGGGAAGCACTGTTATCATGCTTAGAATAGGAGGACCCCCGTCGGAATCCCAGTTCAGTTGGGGAAGAACAACATCTTTTTATGGATTCATGTTCTGAAGTCCGCTTGGATTCTCTTTCTAGTTTTGAAGAATACTTTCCTCTTCTCTCCATCTCTAAGTAAGAGGTCTCAGTTTTACAGTCCCGATCAAATTTAGAGTAAGATGATGATGTCCTTAGGTCTCTGTAGGAATGGGATGAGGTCCGCCTTGGATATGACTTCTTATACTCATCTTCAGAGTCTGAGCTCTCCCGTGCCCTGTTATCTGTATAGGGCCGAGAATAGCGTGTCCTTTCACGGTAAGGGGAACTCCTATGGTAGCGTCGATCAGAATCATAATAATGAGATCGCTCTGACCGAGAATAAGACAAACTAGTTCTAGAGACTCTGTCAGATCTAGAACGAGATCGGCTCCGCCTTCGGTCTCTTTCGGACCTACATCGGGAAGATACATACCGAGTATCTCTTTCAAGTTTTGAGTAGCTAAAGTGTTTATCATCTCTCTCTGTTTTAGATCTTGATGACTTCCCCAAATCCTCATTTTTCGAAGGTGCTGAGCTCTTTTTAAAATCTCTTTCCTTCTCAATGCTTGTGGAAGATTTTAAATCATGTGATCTTTGACTGGAGGAAGTCCGTACAGAATCTTCATCAGATTCTGAACCAAGAAATGTGCCTTCAAATTGCGAAGATTTCTTCTTAGAACTTGCTTTTTTAGAACTGAGACTTATCTTAGAACCATCTGAAACTTCTTCTTCCTTCCCAATATGGGAATCTTCTCTTTGCAGGGGATTATCTGCTTGTTCCTTCAAAGTTTGAATTGTGTGTTCTTCCAAACTGTTAGATACAATATCCTGCTTCATATCCACCTCTAAAGATTCTGGTACAATTTTAACTGGTGGTTCTTTCTGAGCTCTATCCACTGTTAAGGGTACTGGTGCAGTCATTAGTACTGTTACTGGGGGGTGTGGCAAGGCCACTGGCTCTGATATTGGTGCTGGTGGTGAGGGTGACGTGGCTTGGGGAGGTGGAGGAGGTGGAGGTGGAGATGAAGGTGGTGAATCTATAGTTGATTCTGCTATGACTGCTGGTAACTGTATTGTAGGGGGAGGGGGAGATGCTACTGCTGTGGCTGTAGCCAGCTGTGGCCTGGATGTTACATGAAGCAGATGTTTCTTAAAATGAATTCTACCCAATTCCACTCTTGACTTTGGTGGGGAAGATTCTTCTGTAGTAGGAAAAGTATCTCCTGTGTCCATTTTAACTTTAGGGTTTGAGTCTACTTGAAGAGTTGTAGCTGGGGAGTTTGGAGAATCACTTTGCTTTTCATTGCTAAGTGCAGTGAGAAACCTGTTCTGTAAAGTTTTCTTTGTAAGACTGAAGCTGAATGACACCTTCTGTCGTCCCTGTTCCTCCAAATTAACTTTTGTCTTCGTGCCTTTGGGCAAAAATCGACTAGAAGCAACACCTTTGAACATTGGTCCTTTGATGAAACCTGTTTTCTGCACATTTTCAATCTTTGCCTATAAAAGAACAAAGCAATTATGGTAATAAATGCTTTCTTTCAAATTGTGAATATCATATTCAAACTGTCAATATCAAAATTTAAAATGTCAGAGAAAACTTTTAAAAATCATTAACAGTAGTATGATTTTCACTATGCTACAAATGTAGCTTTTCATTTATGAATTTAGCTTTTCATTAGGAAACATTTTAGGCATAATCAAAAGTATAAAGACTAACAAATCACTAAATATTCATCCCCAGTTTAAATAATTACCTGTATTTTTTTTTCCATTTAATCCTATATAATCCACGTTGGCAGTATTTTCTAGATACCTAACTTTTTTCTTTTTTTGTGTGTTGGTTTCTGCTTTTAGTTTTTTGTGTTAGTGGTGTTTTTTTAATTTTGGTTTTGAGCCATAATCTCACTATGCAGCACAGGTTTGCTTTGAGCACATATTAATCCTCATGCTTCCACCTCCCCAGTGCTGGGTTACAACGATGCACTACCATGCTCAGCTCAAGCAGCATTTTCTTTCTTTCTTTCTTTCTTTCTTTCTTTCTTTCTTTCTTTCTTTCTTTCTTTTTGTTTTGTTTTTCAAGACAGGGTTTCTCTGTAGCTTTGGAGCCTGCTTCTGCTCTCCAGCACTGAAGGGTATGCACCACCACACCCCGGCCTCAAGCCTACATTAAAGACTAACATCAGGAGAGCAAGTCAAGTCCAAACTAAAAATTTGCCATCTATAACATCTTTCTAATAAATGTTCTTTAATTTATTTTGGCCATTTAAGAGAGTAATTTTCCTCCTGAACATGGTATAATTGAAAATCAGTTCTAAAGCTAGGTGCAGTGGCACACACCTTTGATCCCAGAATTCTGGAGGCAGAGGCAGGCAGATCCTTGAGTTTGAGGTCAGCCTGGTGTACAGAGCAAGTTTCAGGACAGCCAAGGCTAGGTAGAAAAACTCTGACTTGAAAAATCAAATAAGAAAAAATATACAGTAATTTCAAGTGAGGAAATAATACATACGTGTTAGATTACTCATATAGCAGTGGTTTATTTTATATTTTCTTAAATATCAAATATTTAAGAAACAATTTTAAATTAAATTTTACATGGAAACTTACTAGAGACAGATAAAAATCTGTAGAACTGCTAGTTTCTGCCACCTTTCTAAATTTCTTTCTTTTTCGGTTTTTTGAGACAGAGTTTCTCTGTGGCTTTGGAGCCTGTCCTGGAACTAATTCTTATAGACCAGGCTAGCCTCAAACTCACAGAGATCTACCTGCCTCTGCCTCCCAAATGCTGGGATTAAAGGCATGTGCCACCACCACCTGGCCACCTTTCTAAATTTCTTGAATCTTTTAAGTTTAAAATCATTTTCTTGTTATATACAATATCCCTCATTAGAATGAGTTATTTTAATTATTGAGCAAAACTATTAATTTCATTTCACAATCAAAGGAATAGGTAACTAAATATTTTCAGCTTTTATCTAGATTCTAAAATGTACTTAAAAACTATTTCTTGAATGACTAGTTCAATTATACTTACCTCATTTTCTTCTTCTCTATTCCCATTCAGCCAAGAAAACATGCAAAAGAATAAAAAGGATCATAAATACTTAAACAAAATGAAACTTTTCATTAAAACAGATACTTAATGTAACCTATCCTTTCATTGTCCTTGTGACAACTCTGTAACAACTATTTCCTGAAGCTAGTGCAAGCCACTATGCTAAGTACTAGAGAACAAAAGTAAGCAAAGCAGTACCTGACCTAGAAGAGATTACATTTTCTAATAAGTAGCAAAATATAAATATTACAAAAACAATTCCTACATAAAGGAGTAAATATAAGGACTAAATACAATGTAGCAGCAAAGTGGACAACTTTATTTTTATTAAACTCAGTTTAATAAAACAAGAATGCAAATAATCCCAAAAAGTGGATTAGTTCTTAGAGAATGTACTTTTGGAGTGATCCTAGGCAAAAGGTAAAGAGTAAAACAGAACAGCTCCTACGAGTAAACTAAAAACCATTCACTGTTACCTCAAGTATAAGGTATAAGATAGAAAAAGGACACAATTAAATAGAATAAGGAACAGTGGGAATGTTTCTGATGAAGAATCACATTTTTATGCATGGGTAGGTGGATCCCAATTTCTTTATTTTATTTAGTAACTATTCATCAGTTCCTTTGCTAAACACAAGATGTATACTGTGCTCTGCATCACTACTTCGTATATCTAGCACCTGGTGTTCTAACAAAGATACACAGATTCCTATGAAGAATCAAGTATCAAGTCTGGTGAGCACTAGTGCACCAAGGCATATTGGGGACTATCTACATAGGAAAAGGAAAACTATCAAAGGATATACAGTGGGTACACACATATGTTGCTTTGTCCACATACACTTATGTGGACTATGTGGCAAGCAAGCCTCAAGTACAGCTACATGTTCTAAGGGTTCCTTAAAAGAAATGTACCAAAATCCTCTCTCCAAACGTAGGTCTGAATAGTAATTCAGTTAATCCATTAACAAGCATCTATGGAAGTTAGAACTATATGGTAAAAGGGACAACTGGAGCAGGAAAGCAACCAATTACTGAGCACTCTGACTCTGAACCCAGAGCCAGTGAAAGAAACACACCCTGGATTTGAGATCTGAGCCAGAAAAGAAACATCTTTATCCTTGAACCCAGGATTAAAGACTGCCCTGGCTCTGAATCTATTATCAAAGAAACACACACTGTCCCTAGAATCAGAGCCAGTGAAAGAAAATGCCCTGGTCCTAAGATTAGAGTCAAAAAGCAAAAAGAACCAATAAAAGAAACACAGTTTGGCCATAAAGTCAGAGCCATCTCTGCCTCTGACCAGCTAAACTGACCAATCTCTGAGCAAGGACAAACTAACCAATCCCCCTTCTCCCTGGGAAAACTCCACCCCTAAAAAGCCTTAAAAGCCTCTCTGCCCCTTCAGTTAAAGGCTGCCAGGGGCTGCCTTTAATCCCTCCCTGGCAGAGGCAGCGACTCTCCTGGATTCCTCCTTCCCAAATAAATCTTTCTCAAGAGTCTTGGGTGACGACCTTCACAGGTGCAGACTAGAAGAACCTGGCTGGGACATCCCTTAGACGACTGAGCTAAAAAACCTGGCTGAGATGCTCCCTAGGGGGCCTCAGCAAAGCGGAGCAGAACAGAAGAACCTTGCTAGGACCTTCCTTAAGTCTGCCTCTGAGTGCTCTCAACTGTAATAAAGATATATTGATAAAAATCTGGCTGGGTGGTGGTGGCACACACCTTTAATCCCAGCACTGAGGAGGCAGAGACAGGCAGATTTATGAGTTACAGGACAGCCAGGGCAACACAGAAAAACTGTCTCACAAAGACAAACAAACAAACAAAATCAACAAAAATCAAATCTAGTGCTGAAGAGATGGCTCAGCAGTTGAGAACAATTGCTGCTCTTTTAAGGACCTGAGTTCAGCTCTCAGCAGCCATTTGTGCTCCAGTTCCAGGGAATTCAACACCCTCTTCAGTCCTCCATGAGCACCAAGAATGTAAGTGGTAAGTGAATGTAAGCACACACACATAAAATTCATACATCTAAGAAAAAGGTTAAAAGAAAAAGCCAGCTGTGGATGCCTCAAGCCTTTTCATCTAAGCAAACGTATCTGTGCAAATTCCAGACCAGCTTGGTCTATATGACAACCTTCAGGCTAACCAGACCATGTATCAAAAACCAGCAGATGGGCTTGGAAGATGGTTCTGTGGTTAACAGCAAAGGGCCTTCAGCTCCTAGCAATCACGCTACAACACCTAATAACCATCTATAACTCCAGTTCAAGAGAATTCAACACTCTCTTCACACACACACACACACACACACACACACACAAAATATCACACAATTAAAGTGACTGCCTAATATAAAGCCCTGGGTTCCTTCCTCAGTACTTGTGGCAAAAACAAAAACAAAAACAACAACAAAAAAAAAACACTAAACTGGGCAGTGGTGGCGCACACCTTTAATCCCAACACTTGGGAGGCAGAGGCAGGTGGATTTTTGAGTTTGAGGCCAGTCTGATCCACAGAGTAAGTTCCTAGACAGCCAGGCTACACAAAGAAACACTGTCTCGAAAATCCATAAAAATAAACCAACAATAATATTAATAGAGAAAAAGATGAAATTACAGACAAAAGCAAAAGGAAAGATCTCGAATCCAATCTATCTTGGTCTACAAAGCCTTCTAACACATTTGAGTGTCTGTGTGGCTTTTATTTAAACAATGATATTTCTAGGTATTGTAACCATATTATACAAACCATTATGTATTTCACTTTGTTCCTCAATCCTAAATACAGTTGGTAGTAAAAAAACATGTATAAATTAGAGTATCACTGAAAAGCATTAGGGGAGAGCTTTAAGAGCTAGGAACCCACATAAAGGAAGGAAGAAAGAACACACCCACATAGGAGTCCTCTGACAATATACAGCTCATGGCAGGTGCAGGCCACATCCACACATCACCTAACAACCCCTCCACTCGTTCATACATATAGTAATAATTAAAAAAAATTGTGAAATTATTTTTAACAAAGAAGAGCTACAAAGATATGAAGACAGAATCAAATTTCAAAACAAAACCTAGGCCTTGTGGCATGAGGCTGTATAGTCCCAGTCACTTAGAAGGCTGAAGTAGGACTGACTAAACAACATTAACAAAGCTCTTATCTCAAACACACTACCCAAGGCATGGTTGTTTACGCCTGTAATTCTAACACTTGGGAGGTAGAAGCAGAAGGATCATAAGTTCAAGGCCATTCTTGATTACGTAGCAAAGTTCAAAACTAGCCTGGATACAGACTCAAATAGGGTGATGGGCAGAAAGCAGGCTACGGAATGTAGCTCTTGTCTAACACACATGCAACACTGTGAGGTAGTGCATGCTTGTAATCCTAGCACTTGAACGGCAGAGCCAAGAGAAACAGATATTCTAAGTCATATTCAATTACATATGAGTTCAAGGCCAATCTGTGCTACAGAAGAAAGGCAGAGATCTGCCGGGCGGTGGTGGCGCACTCCTTCAATCCCATCACTCGGGATGCAGAGGCAGGTGGATCTCTGTGAGTTCGAGGCCAGCCTGGTCTACAAGAGCTAGCTCCAGGACAGGCTCCAAAGCTACAGAGAAACCCTGTCTCGAAAAACCAAAAAAAAAAAAAAAAAGAAAGAAAGAAAGAAAGAAAGAAAGAAAGAAAGGCGGAGGTCACCAACCAGGTGCAGGAGGCAAGATGAGAATGCCTTACTGAGAAAAGGTACCAAGCCACAAGGCTAAACCTAAGAATTATGGGTGAATTTAGGTCATAAGAGCTAGTTAGTAATAAGCACGGGCAATAGGCCAAATGGTTTAAAATTAATATAAGTCTCTATGGGTTTATTTGGGACTGAATGGCTGCAGGAATGGGCGGGACAGAAACTTCTGTCTACACCCTGTCTCAAGAAAACAAAAGTTAGAACACTTTAATGTTTATCATTTTAAAACACATACATTGGGGCTGGAGAAAAGAACTAGAGCACTGGCTACTCTTGCAGGGGACTCTCTGATCTAATTCCCAGCACCCACAAGGCATCTCAAACTGTCTCTAACTCATCTCTCCCAGGGTAGCTGACATTCTCTTCTGACCTCCAAGTACACTGCATACCTGTGATGCATAAGCATACATGCAGGCAAAACACCCATAAAGTAAAATAGAAAAAAACAACAAAAAACCAACACATATACCCCAGGGGGAAAAAACTATACAAATATACAACTAAAATTACATCTTCCCAGAAAAAAAACATAAATATGCATATCCTTATATACATAAGAGATGAGAGATCAAAGAAGAACGGTATAGGTATGAGTAGTAGCAAAGGGAAGAGCAACATATTTTACTGGGTTTCAAACCAGTGCCTGTTCACTCACTGCCACTGCTGCTTATGCTTTTTGTTTGTTTTTCAACACAGGGCCTCTCTGTGTAACAGTCCTGGGGTCCTGGCTGTCCTGGAACTCGCTTTGTAGACCAGACTGAACTCGAACTCACTGAGATCCGCTGGCCTCTGCCTCCTGAGTGCCAGGATTAAAGCTGTGCACCACCACTGCCTGGCTGAATCACTGCCTTTCCTCCTGCCCCCTTTTCAGCACCCATTCACTGCTTCTTATCACATAGTGAAACTGAGACTTGAAAGTTTAGAAACTTTTACAATAATGTGACCTTAACCAATGATCAGGTCTGCATTCTTTAAAGATCTTTATTAGAAAATAGAGTCAAAGTTACAAAAAATAGTATTCTTATACTCTACCCAACTCTCAACAGTAGCCATACAGCTTAAGTACAATATGAAATCGGAGCTGTTATCAGTTCAATTTCTAGTTTCATTTTTGTGCTCTAATAATGAAACACTGACCAAAAGCAACTTAGGGTAAGAGTTTATTCAATTAACATTTCCAGGTTACAGTCCACCATCCTGGAAAGTCAGGGCAGGAAGTCAAGTAGAAACCACAGAAGAACACTGCTGTTTTGTTTGCAAGCTCAAGCTTAGCTTTCTTATAAATAGCCCAGGACCACCCACCTAAAAACTGGTGCCGTTCACAGTAGACAAGCACTCATACATTTGTTAATAAATATGATACAGGTCAATATTATCTGTTAAGAAAGCCAACTCCTAAATCAATGCTTTACCCTCTATGACTCTATAGGCTGTCTCAAGTCAACAACTAAACCTAACTAGGACCATACATTACTGCTCAGTAGATTATATTTTGTCACTATTTTTTCTAAACACGGAACTCAAATTCATTTGTGTATAAACACAGTTCAATGCAATTTCATCCCGTGTAGTTATGTGTAACCACCACTACAATCAAAACATACTGTTCAGTGGCTCAATTATTCTCAATGTCTACATTTTAAAATTTGTATGTGTATGGATGTTTTGCTTGTCTGTGTGTATGTGCATCATGTGAGTGCTGGATCCTCTGTAACTAGAATTACAGATGGTTGTGAGTGGCCAAGTGAAACTGAAGCCCAGATCCTGCGTACTTACCCTCTGAGTCATCCTTCCAACCCTCAATGTCTAGTTTTTAATTTTTTCTAGGAACTCAATTTTGTTGTGTTTAAAAGTTATTGATCCATGACAGTGAAAAAAAGAAAAAAGTATCCAGTTTATATTATATATAAAACATTCATCATGGTCCTTGAATTTTCTGGTACATCATTGTAAAATATCCTAACTTAGGTCTACAGCAAAACTGCAGGAGACAGATGATGCTAAGCTAGCAAGGCTCTAGTATTAGTAACCATCAAAATCTTCTTAAAATCAAGATGTTAAGAACTGGGGATGTGTTTCCTCATACTGGGTGGCCTTGTCCAGCCTTAATACAACTACTGCAACTTGATATGCCACGTTTGGTTGATATCCATGGAAGCCTGACTTTTTCTGAAGAGAAAGAGGAGTGGATGAGGGAGGGAATGGGGGCAGAGAGACTAGGAGGAGAGGAGAGGGGAAACTGTGTGGTCAGGATGTGTGTGTGTGTGTGTGTGTGTGTGTGTGTGTAAAATAGTGAAGAAAAAAAAGAAACTGGGGATGGCCAGGCAGTGGTGGTACACATGCCTTTAATCTCAGCACCTGGGAAGCAGAGGCAGGCGGGATCTCTGAGTTGGAGGCCAGCCTGGTCTACAGAATGAATTCTAGGATGGTTAGGGTCACACAGAGAAACCCTGTCTTCAAAAACAAAAAACAAAGAACTGAGGCTGTAGCTCAGATAGAGTGCTAACAAATAAAGAACATGGATATGAGGCCCCAAGCTTGGTTCTCAATAATGAAATAAAATTTTAAAAAGAAAAAACTTATAAAACCGTGTGTGTGTGTGTGTGTGTGTGTGTGTGTGTGTGTGTCTTTTAAACAGACATGACATGTCTTTTAAACAGAGATGGCTCAGCAGTTAAGAACCCTCCCTGCACCGGGCAGTGGTGTGGCACATGCCTTTAATCCCAGCACTCGGGATGCAGAGGCAGGCGGATCTCTGAGTTCGAGGCCAGCCTGGTCTACAAGAGCTGGTTCCAGGACAGGCTCCAAAGCTAGAGAAACCCTGTCTCAAAAAACCCCCCCAAAAAAGAAAAGAACCCTCCCTGCTCTCGCAGAGGGCCTGAGTTCAGTTCCCAACACCCAAACAGAATGGCTCCCAATTGCCTGGGATGCCAGCTCTGGTCCCTGCATTCATGTACACATACCCACACACATATACACATATATCCTAAAAATAAAACCTTCATTTATATAGAAAATAACAGTGAAAACAAAAATGCTTAAGCAGTGAATGCATGTCAGAAAAACATGCAGCTAACAAAAATATTCCCAGTAAGCATATGCCCAGCTGAAAAATATGCTATCATATTTTAATCCCTGCCCCTCATTTCTTGTTGTCTAGTACCACACCATTATCTTAATAACAAAAAAAAAATACTCGCCGGTGCGGTGGTGGTGCACGCCTTTAATCTTTAATCCCAGCACTCAGGAGGCAGAGATAGGGCAACCTGGTCTAGTTCCAGGACAGGCTCCAAAGCTAGAGAAACCCTGTCTCAAAAAAAAAAAAAAAAAAAGGCATCTGACCAATGTTGTTATGCAGGAAAATCTTTTCTATTCAGTCAACACTAGTTTAATATGTTCTTATCAACTGATAACAGTTCTTCTTACACAAACCATTATATGTATATTATATGTATAACAGGCAATATTGCTGATAATTGCACAACTGGCTTCCTATGTTATCGCATAATAGAAGTTTGTTTTTCAATGGGCCAGGTAAAGTTACCATAGAGTATACCTATTTTGGTTACTTTAACGGAACCTTCAAAATACATTTTACCAATTTCTCTCTCTCTCTTTCTTCCAAGACAGGGTTCCTCTGTCCCTGGCTGTCCTGGAACTCATTCTGCACACCAGACTGGCCTTGAACTCTGAGATCTGCCTGCCTTTCCAGGATTAAAGGTGTGCACCACCATATCCGGCTTTATTTTGTGTCCATTGGTGTTTTGCCTGCATGTATGTCTGTGTAACCAGAGTGTCAGATCCCCTGGAACTGGAGTCACAGACAGGCATGACCTTCATGTGGGAACTGGAATTGAACCCTGGTCCTCTGGAAAAGCAGTCAGTGCTCTCAACTGCTGAGCCATCTCTCCAGCCCTACATTTTTACCAATTTCTAATTAGGTACATTATTGTATGTTAATAAAATTCACCTCTTTGGCTAACCCGACTATACTTTCAGCACAGAAGCAGTACTATAAAACATGTAGTTTATGTTTTAGAATGCATAGAGTTGCCCTGGGAGTAGATACATTATTAGTAGTTATATTTTTAACCAGACAAAAAGAAAAAAGAAAAAGAGAAACAAAAATCAAGGCTAGCCAGGCATGGTGGGAGGCAGAGGCAGGCACATCTGTGTTTGAGGCCAGCCTGGTCTACAGAGGAAGTCACCCTATCTTGAAAAACCAGGACAACAAAACAAAACAGACAACAGTGAGATAGCTCAGCAGGCAAATGCACATGCCACCAAGTCTGACTATCTGATTTCAATCCCTGGGATTCACATGGTAGACAGAAGGGAATGACTCCCAAAAGTTGTCCCTAACCTCCACAGGTATATAGGTACTCACACACATACAAAAACCCTTCCTAGGGGCTGGAGAGATGGCTCAGAGGCTAAGACCACTGGCTGCTCTTCCAGAGGTCCTGAGTTCAGTTCCCAGCAACCACATGGTGGCTCACAATCATCTATGAGATCCGGTGCCCTCTTCTGGCGGGCAGGCATACATGCAGACAGAACACTGTTTACATAATAAATAAATAAATTTTAAAAAATATTAAAAAAAAATCCTTCCTAAAGAGAAGGTCTAACTATACTTGGCAATGAAGTGGGCAGTAGCAAGAGTCAGAAACCACCACTTGCTCCGGATTCTTGCAAGTCCACAGCAGTGCTCCCAGTAAGCAGCCCTTCTATTGGGCCTGTTTGCATGATTATATTCTTATCAACACCCACACCATCCCAAGCTATTTTCACTAGCAAGATGTTAGCATTTGGCAGAAAAAGCACTCTAAAATAAAAGGCAGCTTTAGAGACTCACACCAACTTTAGAACTCAATTTAAATAACCAATTTACTTACTCAGCTGGAAAAGCCACTAAGTAGCCCCTAGGCCTGACCAAAATGAAACAAAGGACTACCAGACCTTACTGTTTTTTAAAATGCCTCATTTGTGTTTATCAAATACAGGTAATCATAAACTACCTCCAAAATTTAAATACAAATATACTCAGATTGAAAAAAATGGTATGGTTACTTAAATGTGCTAAGAGAAGGCCTTAAAAGTCATATATTAAAACACTGGGGAATAAGAAGGATCCTGATATCATAATGTCTCTAACAGCTCAGCCAAAAGTTAATTTCAAAAAAAAAGAGAGAGCGGCTGGTAAAATGGCTCACCAGGTAAAAAGCACGGCTTAGCCTCAGTTCGACCCTGAAACTCAAGTTAAAAAGAGAGAACTAATTCCCAAAAGTGGTTCTATAACCTCTATACAGCAGCATGACATTCACATGCCCACCTCACAGACACATACTACCCACTCATACACATGCACACACACAAATTAGGGGAAAGTAATACAAATAGCAAACTTTCCACTACTGGTGGTTAATCTAGGCTAAAATTATAGTATAATGGCACATGCCTATAATGCAAGTATTTGTTAAATTGAGTCAGGATTGGGAAAGTCTCCAAAAAGTGTTATACTAGGCCGAGCGGTGGTGGCGCACGCCTTTAATCCTAGCACTCGGGAGGCAGAGGTGGGCAGATCTCTGTGAGTTCGAAGCCAGGCTTCAAAGCTACAGAGAGACCCTGTCTCAAAAAACAAAAACAAACAAAAAAAATGTTAAACTATTATAACCTGAGATGGTGGAGCGGAGAGTGAGTTTTTCCATCACTAGTTCTCTATGCACATATCTATAATCCCATAATACAGTAAGATAACAATTTACAGGCCAGCCTAGGCTTCATAGCAAAATCTTGTCTCAAAAACAAAATGAAACAAACAAACCAGATTTCTCAAGAAGAAATCTAAAACTAATATTTGGTGATTCTAGATATAAACTATGACTTATAATAGGTTTTAGTGCACTATAAATAAGGTACTATTCTAGTTTGTTATTTTATCTTTTTTGTTTAAGGTACTATTCTATAGTTGTACTGAATGAATTTGCTCAGTGAGTCTCTAACCCAATTTGCTCATATTTTGCTGTCATTCACCGTGACTGCAACCACATAGTGGCTCACAACCATCTGTAATGAGATCTGGCACCCTCTTCTGGTGTGAGGACATACATGGAGGCAGAATGTTGTATACATAATAAATAAATCTTTTTTAAAAAAGTTATTAGAATACCTATTAATAAATCATGCCGGAAAGTGGTAGCGTACAGCTTTAATCCCAGCACCTGGGAGGCAGAGGCACGAGGATCTCTGTGAATTCGAGGCCAACATGGTCTACAGAGTGAGTTCCAAACATAGCAGTGCTACACAGGGAAACCCTGTCTCAAACAACAACAAAAACACTGATAATCAACTGCCAGTTATGGTGACCTTTAGGGGACCAGAAGCATTAAGGGGGTAGAAGTAGGCAGATCTCTGTGAGTTTAACCCAGCCTGGTCTAAACAGTAAGTTCCAGGACAGCCAACGCTATATAGTGCGTAAGACCCAGTCTCAAAAAATCATGCAGGACACAGTGGCGTACACTCCCCCCTCCCACCACACACATACTGGGGCTTGAATCTAGGGCCTCATGCATGCCATGCCAGTGTTCAACCACTGAACTCTATCACCAGCATTATTATCATTTCTTTAAGACCGGGTCTTACTAAGTTGCTAAGGCAGGCCTTGAATTAACTCAGTAACCCAACCACACGCTTTGAATATTTGATCCTCCTGCCTCAGACTACCAATCACTAGGAGGATTGCTAGTCTGTACCATCAGGCCTATCGATGGTACACATTTGTAATTCTGGCTCTTAGAAGGCCAAGGCAGGAGCTGAAGGTCACCAGGAGGTACCAGTGAGATCCTGTCTCAACAGCAAACAAAAGAGGCTCACACACTAAAAAATCTTCACAGTGGAGCTTTCAAAGGAGCATTTCTTGCCTCATGGTGTCACACCTATATTCTCAGCACTGAGGATGCAGAGGCACAAGAGCCATGGCGTTCACATTAGCCTTGACTACACACTAAGATCTACCTAAACTATAAACCAAGATTAATTTTTGGTCTTTATTTTTACTACAGTGGAACAGTGGATGTCTTGTAATCTCATCCAGTCTGGTGGCTTTGTACACTGCCTAAATAGATTACTACAAATTTATCTCCAGTTTAGACCTCCCCTCCCCTACAACACCAGACTTGTGTAACAATCCAACCTAAATGTCTTAACAAGCATCTAAAATTTACTATGCAAAAAAAACAAAACAAAACAAAAAAACCCTACTAATCCCAACTCACTCTTTCTACATCATCACATCATCCCTAACTCAGTGGAGGGCAAATTTCTGACAGACCAAAAGTCTTAGAATCACCATTAACTTCTCTCACATGTCATGTGTCAACAAATCTATTTACTCCTCCACAAACATGGAGCACCCATCTAGTTCAGACTCTACCTTGGCATATGGCACCAGCCACTCTCTTCTGGATTACTAGCTTCTTTACAAGTCTTCAGGCTTCCACTCTGTTCCTCTGCAATGCTACAAATGAGCCTTCTGAAGCTGAAAGCAAATCATATCATTCCTCTGATTAAAACTCAGTGGGGTGCACATGCAGTGCCAGATACTCAGGAAGCTGAGGCAGGAAGATTATTTGAGCTCAAGAATTCAAAGTCAGCCTGGGTTACTCTCAAAAAACAAAACCAAACAAAAACCCCAGCCAAATCTTTAGAATGGCTTTACAGAGCTTTGTGGAATCTGCGCTCATCCCACTGTGAACCTGTTTACTATTACTTTCCATCTCATTACCGAGAAGAGTTTATACTACAGCCTCAGCAAGTTATTACCCCTACTTGAATTATAATGATTACTGCCCAACCACCGCAACTCCTGCCCCCCTCCACCCGACACACTTTCTTTGTTTTTTTTCTGAGACAGAGTTTCTGTCCTGGAATTGGCTCTGTAGGCCAAAGCTGGCCTTGAACTCACAGAGATCTACCTGCCTCTGCCTCCCAAATGCTGGGATTAAAGGTGCGTGCCACCATTGCCAGGCCACACACATTTTATATCTCTGCCTAAATATTACTCTCTCAAGGATGCTTACCAGTTTACCACACTTTATATTGTTGACTCCTTTAACAATAAGAAATCCCCCATATCCTATAGGATTTCCAAGGCATTTTACCTTTGGTCATTCCTCATAATTTATTATTTATTGACCTCATTGGAATATAAACTTCACAAGGACAAATTTTTCTTGTTCCTACAGTGCCAACCTTTAGTAAAGATAGGCTTGTGTTTACAAAAAAAAAAAGGTAAAATGCCACTTTTATCATTTGTTTGTCTCCTCCTTATGACAAGTTCCCGAGGACTCTGTTGGACGTGCTATGCCCTCAATATCTACCCTACACTATCACGGACGTCCAATGTAGTTAATCAAATGATTATAGCCACTTCACCTGAACACAATGTCATTTACACCGTAGGAAAAACCAAGGCCTACTCACGAGCACCTGACTAAGAGTGAGCGGAAGACAAATAAGACCATCAGTCCCAACTCAAAGTCTAATCAAAGCAAATTTACATTCCAACTGACTTCACTTCTTCAGAGAACCACTTCAAACCATCCCAAGGCTGAAAGGGAATGACTTGCCTCTTGACAACCAACCTTCCCCTCAACTTAAGCCAACTTCGTCTTTTATCTTAAATCACACCTCTCAATTTTCCCTATTAACCCTGGCTAAAAGTACTTAGACACAAAACCTGGCTAAAAGTACTTGCACACACCACACTCTGTGCCAAAAGCTGTTCACTAATTATCTCATGTAATCTTCTCCAAAGCCCCAGAAGTTGCTACCATTAAGGATAACCATTTCCAAAATGGGAAAACCCAAATTTAAAGGTAAGTCATTTGTTTAAGATTAGTGTTCAAGTGTAGGTCTGTTTGACTCGAAAACATGGTTCTTTAACCTTGCATGTGCTTCCCAGTTTTAAACACTACTTCCTCACGTGGTCTGCTATCACTTTACTTCTCATTTCTTGACCAGGCCTCATTTTCTTCATATGTAAAAGAGGGGATATTGTTCAAGATGCCTGCCAACATCAGTCCAGTACTAAGAAACATTTTATAACCTATACAGGTAAATAAACAGGAAAAAAAGACGTGTATTAGAACTTTTCACTATTAAGAACTCTGAAGCAGAAAAGCAATAAAATCCCCGAGACTGAAAAACAATAAACATGATTTCTCACTGCACAGAAAGTTTTTCTGACTCCATTTTTCCACATATTATGAAAAATGTTTTGCTCCAATTTAAAAAAAAAAAGGATATAATCCTATCAGCAAGGATAATGTCTTTACCATGCAACCTGGAATAAGTCACTGAAAGGCTCTTGGCCTTTCCTGGGCTAGCATGTTATTTTGTACAAGGGAAGCACTCAATCAACATTTACTGAATGACACAAATTCCCCCTGAGATTTTTCACCTCTCAAACCAAAAACCTGTAACAGAACTTTGCTATTGAACTAATTATACAGTAAATCCAAACATTCTAATTAAAATGTTAATCCAAAGTCAAGAACCCAGGGAAGGATAAAGCCATGCTGGTTTACTATTGCAAGGGAAAGATGGATTTTGTTTTATTAAGACCACATAAAAGACTGTGCATAGAGGTGACCTATGTTATTAAGCCTTCTGCAAAGCACAGACCAAACTAAAATGCCAGAGGACCGCTTAAAGGTCTCTGCAAGCTTAAAAGAAGGCGAGATAAAACTACTCAGGCTTTTCTTAGGTGAAAACAGAACCTTCAAAATTGTCCCAACAAAATTTTATACTTTTAAGGCAACATAAAAGATTTTGCTTTTTGTGTGGATATAACCAACACTCCAACAAAATAACTTTTATGTTACGATACCAAAGAACTACCTTGGAAGATTCAGACAGTCCTGAACCAAGGTTAAAAATTTGGCAAAGGTTCCAAAGACTGTGTAATGTGTCATACTTTAGTTATAAAAGTTTAACAGCTTCACTAAATCTCCCCACAAACGTTAACTTTGGAGTGAATTTTGTGTGCTCTGAAGTGTATCAATATGAGCAAAACGAGTTAAACAATGGTTTTTCAAGTCAGTTTGTGGCCAGCACCCATATTGTAATCCCAGCGGTCAGGAAGCTGAAGAGGGAGGGTCCCAGGTTCAAGGCCAGCCTGAGCAACAGGGTGAGCCCACTTATCTAAAAAAAACAAAATGGTCCTGTGAAGGCTTTGGAAGGAACTGACTCCAGACTCTGAAGTGAAAGCATTCTGTTTACTTTTGTTGTGTTTTGAGGCCTTCTTCAGTAAGCAGCCAAGGCTACCCACAGTCCTAACTCAGGTGGTAGTGCCGCTGTACACCTCCAAACCTGACTGGAATGGAAGTTTGCTGTGCTATCAGATACTGCCCAACAGAAATATAAAAATGTCCTAGACTGAAAAGAAACTATACTTTGTAGTAAACTATATTTCGCTATTTTCTTTAGAGAATATGCAGAGATTTTGAGGTCTCTTAAAATCTTCACAAGGAGCAAAAAGTCACCCTTGTAGGTAAGATTCTTGTTACCTAAGATGCCAAAGCGTTCAAACCTCATAATCGAGAAAAGAAACGTTTGTCCGGTTTTCACTTTCAGATAAAAACAAAAAACAAAACTGGTGTCACCTCAACAACGGGACCAGACAAACCTCGCCACCATTACAAAACCCAAGTGCCAAAGGTACAGAATGTGAAGCTCATAGCACTACTGGGTAGGGTGCCCAAGGACGGGGTAAAATAAAAAAAAAAAAAAATCAAAACCAAGACTGCAACGCGGGGCCCCTCCGCGGATCGCTGCGGAGAGACGCGCGCTAGGCCCTTCCGGTCGGAGTTGCCGTCACCGGTAGGCCGGGCGACGGGTCGAGCTTCCACCCGAGCCCGGGGATTCTCGGCCTAGACTCGCCGGCGTCCTATAGCCGACTTAGGCCTCAGCCGCGCCTCGGACTATGCACCGTGGTCCGCGACCGAAGCTTGGGCCGCCGCCGAGCGTCCTGGAGGAGCTGCGGGGAGCGCCGAGCCCTGGGCCGGCCGACTGAGGACGCGGCAACGGCAGTGGAGGCCGTGGCCGCCCCTCCCCCACCGGGCCGCCCCAACTGCCGCTGCGACGCGAGCAGCGGTATCCGCGCCAGGTTCAACCGCCCGGCCGGCCGAGGCCAAGCGAGGCTGCCTGAGGTGGCTGCGCCGGGCCTGTTCCCCACAGCGACCGCGCGAAGCCGCCCAAGGGCCCGTTACTCCGCGCGCCGCCACAGGTCAGGACGCGCCGCCCTCGGCTGAGGCAACCGACGGCAGCGGGAGGCCGCGGACCTGAGACTTACTCAGGGGTCGGGTGCTCGGGATCGTAGAAATCCCCCATCTTCGGTGGCGGCTGCGACGGCAGCTGCTTCATGAGGAGCAGCTGGAGGCGGCGACGCTAGCCCCCTCCCCGCGGCAGGCCGATGCGGGGGAGGGGACCGGAGGGGAGGAGGCCGCTGGTCCGATCGCGGCGGCGGCAGGGGCGGCCCGCGTCGCTGGCTGGCTGGCTCGCCCGCTCACTCCCTCCCTCCCTCCGGCAACCGCCCGTCGCTCTCTCCCTCACACACTCCCGGAGCAACGCGCACCCCGCCCGCCCTGCAGCCTTGCAGGCCCAGCCCCTTAAAGAGACAAGCACAGGCAGCCCACCGGCCGCCAGTCGGCGCGCCTGCCCCAGCCCGCCGACCCTGGCAGGGGCGGGTGCACCCCGAGGGCCGGGCCGGGCCGGGCCTCGCCTGCGGCTTCCCGGAACAATAAGTTCCAGGGCTGCGTGTTGTAGGCGGGTCCCGGAGCTGGAGGGGCGCCACCGCTACCCCTCCCCGGGCCACAGCCCGAGACCCTCAGGACACCGGCCTTCTTCCCTCAAAGCCCGCCACCACCCGCCGCCCGAAACCCGAGAGCCCTCGGAGAGCACGGCCTCCAGGCCGTGAGGTAGCGCAGCGGCCGCTCTCGCCCCTTTATTTCTTCTCTCTAGCCTCTTCATCCCGCTCTCCACGCGAACGGAAAGCCAGCTAAACTGGGGGATGCTTCTCGGGCTGGGCTTCTCGGACACGCCCCCCTCCTTCAGCATCCCGCCGCCCCCACCACCTCCTGCCTTCCTCCTACATCCCCCCCCATTCTGCCCTCACCCCAAAAGGCTGAAAGGCAATATTTGTTGTTTAGGCCTCCGAGGCAATGACTGGGGAAAAGGTTATTAACTGCTCTCTTGCAAAAGAAAAAAAAAGTTAGATAACGTGAAACTAGGAGCTTTTTGTTTCTGGAGAAGTTGGGCTGCGCGAGAAACAGGTAAACTTACACGACGCCAAATGTATAGTAGTTGTGTCTCATGAAAGTGACAGTAGAGAGTTCAAATCTTTCTGTAGTTTTGTGGGGGAAGAATAGTCACTAATTTTTAATTGGATTTACCAATAAATTGAAATGTGATTTAACAGAAGTCCTTAACAAGCTAACTTTGTCGTGTTGTTGATGTTTAGACAGGATCATCTGTAGACTTTCCTTTAGCACTTGAATGTACACCCTCTTGAGAGCTGGCATTCTGGGTTTTAACAAGTTTTTTGGTTCGAGACAGGCTTTCTCTGTTCTGTAGATCAAGCTGCCTCTGCCTCCCAAGTGTATTTTAAAAATTGTGTCTATCTGTATGGTGTGTGTTGAGGACACACATGTGGGGGCCAGAGAACATAAGCGAGTCCATTCTCTCCTCCCAATATGTGGGCCCCAGGGATGTAACTTTCATCATAAGGCCAGGCAGCCAGTGCTTTTATGAGCTGAGCCATCTCCTGATTTTTTTTTTTACTTGTATGTAGGTAAGCAGTATCTATTTTCTCTTTATCATTATTTCATATAGAGGTTAATTGGGCTTTACTTTTTTTTTTCTTGGTAACTTTAGGCAGGTTCAAGGTGCGCCAAACTCTTAGGTGTCAGTCTCCCACAGCCATTTTGTTTTTTGTTCATAAGTTTTCATCTGTGGCACTAGAATTTGCTGTGTACCTTATGTTGACCATAAACTCCAAATCCTTCTACCCCAGCCTCCCTGATGCTGGAGTTACAGGTGCCAGACACCACAACCTGCTGAAGATGAAAGTTTAAATGTGAACAGATTCTCTCACTGATGAGGTACTTGTGAAACCCTGTACTTCCTCTTTTCCTTCACTTTTCTGTACGTATGTTTTTGAGGCAGGGTTTTGTGCAGCCCAGCTGGCCTTGACCTCTGTTTGTAGCCAATGATGCCTTTAACTTCTCATCCTCCTGCAGCCACCACTCAGTGCTGAGATTACAGGCATGCATCACCCTAGCCAGTTTATTTGGTGCTGGGAATTGAACTCACAGCTTCTGAAATGCTACACAAACACTCCATCAACTGAGAAACATTCGCAGTACATAAAACCCTAAACTTAACAGATGTCAACACATTTTAGGTTATTATAGTCCAATGGATAAGTTTTTTCTGGCACCATGTAAACCAATACCAGGCAGTTTCTAGCCATATGATACTGGGCATGACTGTTTCTCGGGCTTCAACTGCCTTGCCTATAAAATAGAAGTGTATCTACCACACAGATAATATTGGTGAACTTGTTTGTATAATGCCTCTTACTAAACAATAAAGTATATTTAAGGCTTTTTCTTAAAAGATAGTTTCGCTGGGCGGTGGTGGCACATGCCTTTAATCCCAGCACTCAGGAGGCAGAGGCAGGCGGATCTTTGTGAGTTCGAAGCCAGCCTGGTCTACAAGAGCTAGTTCCAGGACAGGCTCTAAAGCTACAGAGAAACCCTGTCTCAAAAAAAACAAAAAAAAAAAAAGTAAAAAAAAAAAAAGTTTCAGTTTGTAGCCCAGGTTTGCCTTGAACTTGAAGTCCTCCGGCATCAGCCTTTAGTGGGCCACCATGCCCAACTATTAGATGTTGAATATGTTTGGAGCACTTTGCCTTAAATACTCCATAAGCCACTGGCAGCCACTTGGCACTAGAATAGAGCTATTTTAGGTGGGAACAACAAGCTGAGAGGAACCTAAGGTGGTGTGCAGGTTTCCCATTTCCTTAAATACAAAGTCAATGGAGCTGGAGAGATGGCTTGGTGGTTAAGAGCACTGCTCTTCTTCCAGGGGAACCAGGTTCAATTCCTAGCACCCACATGGCAGTTCATGACTGTCGGTAACTCCAGTTCTACAGGATCTGACACCTTCACACAGATGTGTAGGCAAAATACCAATGCACATAAAATAAAAAAAAATTTTTTTAAAAAGTAAGCAGTTCTTTAGCAGGGAACAGAACAGTACTTGCCAGGTGATGATAACATTAGTCTGGTCAGAACCTACTGGAGTAAGCATGTCAAATCATGGGGGTCAGTGGAAATCATAAGGCCCATGACTCTTTGATTCAGAATTTTCAGTCGGGCAGCATTTTTGAGAGTACTCAGGATTCTCCGGAGTCTGCTTTGCTGTGCCTATCCCAGGTTGGCCTCAGCCTCCAAGATAGGACTGCAAATATGTCCCACCGCATGCAGGATAGATTCAAGGCAAAGACAGGCATCCTTGGAACATATCCTGGCAGGGAGCAGGGGCATCAAGGTCATCCTCAGCTACATAGTGAGACTGGGGCCAGCCTGTACTATGGGAGACTCTGTCTCACAATATAAAACGTGATTTGGATTTCCTTTTTCTTTTCAGCCCAGACTTGCCCTACAGTTCCCTATCCTCCTACCTCATTCTCTATATTTACTTTGATCAGCTTCCTGACCAAAGCAGTGAACACTTTTTAGCTTATTGGATACCGCTCCCCTTTTTTTTAAAGACAGGGTCTCACTGTGTAGCAAGTGGCTTAGAACTCGCTTTGTAGACCAGGCAGGCCTAACCTCAGAAATACAGCTGCTTCTGCTTCCTGAGAGCTAGGACTAAAGGGGTGAGCCACCATGCCCTACATACCCATGCTTTTGTACAAAAAGCCCTCCAATGTATTTAAAGGAAAAAAATGTCCAAAATCCCCAACATGAAACCTATTTCCACTCCTGGAGTGCTGAATACAATAAAAACCTTGAGAATTGCCTCTCCTAGTAATATCTCCCATGGACCCAGACCACATCCATCCCATCACACCTCAGGGTGGCTACTAGTAGCCCTTAAAGTCAACTTTGGTGATTGATGAAAAAAAAAAAAGAGCCGGGTGGTGGTGGCGCGAGCCTTTAATCCCAGCACTCAGGAGGCAGAGGCAGGCGGATCTCTGTGAGTTCGAGGCCAGCCTGGTCTACAAGAGCTAGTTACAGGACAGGCTCCAAAGCCACAGAGAAACCCTGTCTCGAAAAACCAAAGAAAGAAAGAAAGAAAAGGAAGAAAGCCAAAGTGTGGTCATTCCCCACAGTTATGTCCTAGGATTTGGTAAAGAGATGGGAAAACATCTATAGAACAGGGGAACACTAGCTGATCCCAAGCACATTCTTCAAAACTATTTGTAAATTTTCCCCCTTCTGGTGCTGAAAATTGAACCCAGTGGTTTGCATACGTTAGGTGTCCTAGTTAGCTTTGTCAGCTTGACTTAGCCTAGAATCACCTCAGAGGAAAGCCTCAGCCAAGGAATTGTTTAGATCAGATTGGTCTGTGGGCATTTGTGTGGGTGGTTATTAATGGAGGATGGCCTAGCCCACTGTGGGCAGCACATACCTAAGTAGCCGATCCAGGGCTGCATAAGAAAACTAGCATAATTTCTGCTCTGATTTCCTGAAGTGATGGACTGTGTCCCAGAAGTGTAAG
The DNA here is from genome assembly GCA_004026605.1 of Ondatra zibethicus. Taxonomy (NCBI): domain Eukaryota; kingdom Metazoa; phylum Chordata; class Mammalia; order Rodentia; family Cricetidae; genus Ondatra; species Ondatra zibethicus. Next base: position 12,236 of record PVIU01013033.1, on the reverse strand, counting down.
CCATTTCCTCCCCTAAGCTGCTTTTGGTCCAGGTGTTTTATCACAGCAACAGAATGAAACAGAACACTAAGCAAGCAGCCCCTGTAGCTGAACCATATCCACAACCAATATAAAAGACTTTGAACTAATATATTGACTAATATACAAAAGAATATATATTGACTGATACAACACATAAGCAATTAGATGTGTTCTAAGATAGTACTGGGTGGTACCTTTTATCCCAAATGGCATTTTTTTTTCTACACACCCAGGCCAGAGTTCTGACTCAAATGGAACCTGACTAAGGCTTAGAAAAATAAAAGGTCATTCCCCGTTGAGTCCACAGTTGAACTGGAATTGAGTGGGAGGCTGCTTCCCACCCACTTACTCCTTTCCTACCTCTCTACCTAATCCTTTACCCCAAGTAAGGATTATCTCTCATCAACAGGAAGGCCACAGTTGAGGGTATGTTGAGTGACACCCCCCCCCAGTGCTGAGATTATGCAGCCATGTTTTTTATGCATATATAGGGGATTCAAAGTTGGGTCGTCATGCCTGCAGAGCAAGCACTCTTACTCACTTAGCCATGTCCTCTCTCCCAGCTCATACCTTCCTCATATAAAGTAATCCGAGGGCCTGAAGTTACCTCTGAAGTGCGATCTGGAATATTTTCTAACTGCTTCCCTTGATAGGGCTTCCATGTAATTCTACTGTAGTGTAGGAGGTCCTTCTTTATTTGGGTTGCTTTCATTGGTTAGTAAAGAGACTGCCTTGGCCTTTTGATAGGGCAGCCCTTAGGTGGGTGGAGTAGACAGAACAGAATGCTGGGAAGAAGGGAAGTATGGCAGACGCCATGATTCTCCTGCCCAAGATGGATGCTAGTTAGACTCATGCCGGTAAGCCACAGTCAAGTGGCGATAGACATTAATGGAAATGGGTTAATCAAGATGTGAAGTTAGCCAATAAGAGGCTAGAACTAATGGGCCAGGCAGTAATTTAATTAATACAATTTCCGTGTGGTTATTTCGAGGCTTAAGCTAGCCAGGCAGCAGGATGGGGCTGCCGTGGCTGGGAGCTTTGTGGCCGGGACCAAAAGCAGGATCGCTCTTTACAACAGTTTGGCGCCCAATGTGGTCGACTAACTCCACGTAAAACCTGAGAGGGCTTAAAAAGGCATTCTAGACACAAATATAGAGTTTAGCACAGCTGGTGGTGTGCCATAGCTCCTTTAAGAGAGATTTTCCTGATTCAGCTGTGGAGGGGGGAGTTGGGGACGGGAACTGGGCCATTTTAAAACAAGGCTTCCTGGGCTCTGCTTCTGGTGCAAACTCCGGCTATGAAGCATTGTGGGCCCAGATGTTTCCGTGCCCACTCAGGGTCAGGAGGAAAGTATCTGAGATCATGCCCATGGCTCATCTCTTCCTGCCTGGGCAGATGGCGGGATCAGGACTACTAGGCATGCACAATCAGGAGAGCATGGCAGATTCCTGCTGCCATACACAGAGATGTTTCTAGGCTGCACAGTGCTCTGCGTGGCAGATTTGACTATAACTCAAATGAAAACTGTTTATGTGCTACGCGTTCATTCTCAGAGTTAAACTGCTGACTGCGGCTCCTACCTGGTGGCCCCAGAGCTAGCAAAAATGGTACGTCCACCATTTTGAAATTGGAGAGAGCTGCAACCACACTGCTTTTTTTTTTTTTCGAGACAGGGTTTCTCTGTGGCTTTGGAGCCTGTCCTGACACTAGCTTTTGTAGACCAGGCTGTCCTCGAACTCACAGAGATCTGCCTGCCTCTGCCTCCCAAGTGCTGGGATTAAAGGCATGTGCCATCACCGCCTGGCTTGCTTAACATTTTAAAAGCTCTTCAAGACAGTAGAAAATTAAGGACAATGCAATAGGACAGATTCAGACATAAAAGACCTCTAAATGGGTCACATTGTTGAATAAAGGTACATAGTAGGCTTAAAAGAGAAAAGAAGTAAAGAGTATAGAGAGATACTTTAAAAAAAAAGGGTAAAGTCTTTAAAGAGACAGAGTACAGATAGATAGTCATAGATTAAAAAAAAATAAGCCACGTAAAAATGGAAAATTCACAGAATGTCTGGATTATGTATTTTATTATGTTTTCTTTAAATTTTTTTTTGACTGTGAAGGAGCTAAATACAGAGACATTTTATTGTGTGGTCTGCTAAGCTAACCCAGCATATATATTCTAAAGGTATCTTGACTTCAAAATTTGGGTTTAAGGATATGATGCTTTGGAAAAGAGGTTCTTCTTTTGTTTTCACAGAAGATGAGAACCTGTGGATTACTTCCAGACCAATAATATGGTTTCATGGACCCCAGCCTCCTGAAAGGTCACTGTAAACTTCAAAAAATTACTTCACTCAACTGCTGACTGAGATGAACCTAGCAGACAGGTTATACCATGAAAGACCTGATTAACAGTGCCCCCATACAGCATGAAGCAGTTTGGAGAGAAAAAACTGCACCCATATTCCCAAATATTGTTTATAAAGGTTCTTTCACACTTAAAGTGGGATATGATATAGATATGAATAATTTACATTGGTATAAATTTTGCTTTGTTGATATAAATTTAAGGTCAATTTTGTTATATGTATATGTATTTCTGCTCTTGATTAAGGTATTGTGATTGTGTAGTTCATTTAAAAATGTAATGTATAATTAGGAAATATAGGTTGTTAATGGATAATCATCAATAATAGTCAAGCTTGTAGTCATGTTAGATTTTCTAGATATAGCGAGATATATTTCAGTTAGATAGGCATTCTTCATATCTTTCAAAGACTACAGAATATGGCATTTGATGTTTTAATAACTTAGGGCTTTTCATGACAACGAGACACATGTGCTCCTGGCAGCACCAATCTACTTCAAGAGGAAGATGGGCATCGAAGAGGCTACTTATGGAGTTGGTTAGCCATTTGGGCAAGAAACTGCTCTTGCCTGGACTGTTGCATAAACTGAACATGAAGAACCCGCAGAGAGAGGACTGCTGAACTTGCCTAAAAATGAGATGATCCTTCGGGGTTCCTGATTCATGAAAGAGTCTGCGAAACATTCTGCAGGATACAGAAGAAAGTGACTGAACTGTCTTTAAAATTTCCTGCTTTATGAAAAAGTCTGCTGGATACTATGGGCCTGTAGGCTGAAGATGGATGCCCCAACCGTACAGAAGAACTTTGGTTGACTGTCCAGGCAGCAAGATGTCTCTGTCATTTCTAGAGTTTTGGAAGTTGCTTACAATGCACTTCCTGTTTACTTAGGTAATATTATATCCTTCTGGAGTGGGCAGAGTAGACAGAACAGAATGCTGGGAAGAAGGGAAGTGTGGCAGAAGTCATGGTTCTCCTGCCCAAAACTGACGCTGGTTAGAAGCTTTCTCAGTAAGCCACAACCTCGTGGTGAACACAGATTAATAGAAATGGGTTAGATCAAGAGTGAGAGTTGGCCAAGAAGAGGCTAGAGATAATGGGCCAGGCAGTGTTTAAATGAATACAGTTTCTGTGTAATTATTTCAAGGGTTAAGCTAGCCTGCGCCTCTTGTCATCTTGGCATTCAAGGGTATCCGATAGAGGATTGCTGTCATACCATGTTCAGGGTCAAAGCCTTGGCCCACAACATCAGGAAGAAAGACTGCATGGAAGTTCTAAAACGTGTCACTCAGCAGAAACTGCATTTCTCAGCCCCAAGGTACACTGGTCAGCTAGGAAGCTCCCAGAGGGCCTGTGTCCTGAGTGAAGCAGTGAGCTGTTTCCCTATGGTGCCATCACCAAGGACACAAGCTCCAGACCCTGAGGACTTGACTCAGGAGTAGTGTTTGTTCTTCCCTGCTCAGGCCTGCTGCTGTGATCCCTGTTCCTGTCCAGGGTAACCTGGATACCTTCACTTGTGTCTATCTGTAATCACACACTGACAAAGGGAGGAAGCAAGACAGAGAAGCTGCAACACCTACTCCATGTGTGTACTTGGCTGGAAAAGTCTATCTAAGGTCAGATGCTCCTGGGCACAGGAGCCCACTTCTGCCTCTCCCTCTCGTAGGCCACTAACTATACCTGATCCTCTTCTGGTTGCCAAGCTAGAAGGATGGGTTGAGAGAACTTAGACTTCTTGGGAGCTGTAAGAAGTATTCTCAGACCAAGCTCATCTCAGGGTGCCCACTGAAGGGAGGAAAGAGGCTGACAGGCAGAGCCTGAATTACTATTTTCATTTCCTACTCAAGGCTCAAGTGGCTTTTAGTTTTCATTTTTTGTTTGAGATAGGTTTCTTATAGTCCAGACTGACTTTGAACTAGATATGTAGCTGATATGAACTCCTGATCTTCCTGTCACCACCACCCAAGTGCTGGGATTACAGGCCTGTCCTGCCATGCCTCGCTACAATATTAGCTATTCTTTTTCCTTTTGGTGGTATTGGAGTTGGAAGAGTTTTGTGAATGCTAGGCAAGTATAGTACCACTGAGCTACACTCCCAATCCTCATCCTGTGTGTGTGTGTGTGTGTTTGTGAGAGGGAGAGAGAGAGAGAGTTGCTAGGGACCAAATTTCAGGTGTCACACTTGCTAGGGAAACACTAGGACAAGGTTTGAGCCACAAACTAAACATAATGAAGATGTCCTTTAACTACTATTCCAAAAACAGTAATTTTATCGCTGGAGAGATGGCTCAGCAGTTAAAGAAAGTAATTTTATCTTGATTTTTACATGTGGTAGCAAATTAAAATCAAAAGTATTCTGAGGAGACAAGCAAGGGTGTCCTTTAGAGGATGCTCATCCTAGCAGCCTGGCAACTGTGTGTTCTCTGGGTTTGGTCCCAGCTTGCAGCAGAGCAAGTGGCTGGAGCTCTGAGCACGTGGTTTAGCAGCTTCCTTAGAACAAACTAGAGTCGCTGGTCTTCAGGCTATTGATGAGACTATTTTCTGTGTGACTGTTGGAGCCCCATCATGGTTTTCATATAATTGTGCTGGAAGAAAAGGAAATTTGATCAGGAGGTATGATCTTAGCGAGGACTCACAAGCTATGTCACTCACATTTACTTCATCATTCTTCCTGCAGACACTCTCTGGATAGCGCAAATTCTATGAGAAGTAACATTCCATTAGAACACTGTCATTCTTTAAATCTAAGGAAAGTGTGTAAAACTGTTTTTGAAATAGCCTGGCAGTTATGTTTAAAAGGAGATATACACTGGGCATAGTAATGCAAACCTTTAATCCCAGCACTCAGGAGGCAGAGGTAGGTGTATCTCTGAGCTCTGGTCTACATAGTGATCTCCAGGACAGCAGAGCTACATAGTAAGACCCTGTCTAAAGAAAGAAAGGAGGGAGGAAGGCAAAGGAGGCATGCCTGTTTTGGATATTAAAGTATCCCTCAACAGGCTCCTGTATTTGAAAGCTTAGTCTCGAGTGGTAGATCTGATCATTGAGTCACTTAGAGGTAATGGAAAGTGAGGGCTCTGACCTAATAAATGGATTTATCCACCAATGAATCATAACCTGATAATATTATTGGAAGGTGGTGGAGCACAAGAGGTAGTAGGACCTGGTAGGAGGACGTAGGCCAATGGGGTGCCTGAAAGGCGTGCCCTGAAAGGTGTATCATGTCCCAGGCCCAGCCTGTTTTCCTCTGCTTGAGACAGGCAGCTGCTCTCCCTGTGCTCTTCTGTTGCCACCCTGTTCTGATCTGCAAGCTCGTAACAGTGGATCTGAGCATGATCTGAAACTGAGGCAAAATAAACCTTTCTTCTTTGCTTCTCCTTTGTTTCGAGACAGGAACTCATAAAACCCCGGCTTGCATTGACCTCCTGTGCAAATAAGGATGACTTTGAACTCCAGCTCTCAAGAGGCACAGGCTAGCTTTGCGTGGTCCTTGTCAGCTCCTTCTCTCAGGTATTTGTCACAGCAACAGGATTCTACCTCCGAGGTTGGGCTATACTGTTGCAGCCTCCCGCTATAGCTGCAGTACTCACAAATTCTTCCCTTTCTTAATTTAAATTCTGTCTTTTTTTTTTTTTTTTTTTTTGGTTTTTCGAGACAGGGTTTCTCTGTGGCTTTGGAGCCTGTCCCAGAACTAGCTCTGTAGACCAGGCTGGCCTCGAACTCACAGAGATCCGCCTGCCTCTGCCTCCCAAGTGCTGGGAGTAAAGGCGTGTGCCACCACCACCTGGCTAAATTCTGTCCTTTTAATACACTGCTAGGCTCCTTGAGAGCAGGTAGAAAAGGCTGTCATTAAAGCAGTGCAGGAAAGGAGCAAATGTTAAAGCTAGCTTGGACTATGGAAAGAAATTTAGCATCCCCCAGTTAAGAAGCTGAACCTGCGGTGCCAACACTAAGCTGGAATTTTCTTTTCTTTCTTGACATAGGGTCTGAATATAGCCCAGTATGGCCTTGAACGCAAGATACTCCCACCTCAGCCCTCAAAATGCTAAAATTACAGGATTTGACATAATACCTGACTCAAGATGGAATTTTTCCTCTCTGTGATTCTTGGTATTGAACCCAGGGTCTACACAGGCTAGGCAAATGCCTTGTTTCTGAACTACATCTCTAGCATTCAAGCTGGAATTCTTGAAGGATATAAATGGTCCTGGGTTGATAATATGGTAACTACAAAAAGCAAATGCAGACAGTGTTGTGGTGAAAGCCTAAAATTCCAGCACTTAGGAGACAGGAGCAGGAATTCGAGGCCACCCTCTGCTACCTAGAAAGTTCAAGGCCTGAACTATGTGAAACTTTGCTGCAAAGAACAACACCACACCCTCCAGGATGGCGCACGCCTGCCTTTAATCTCCGCCGCTGAGGAGGCAGAGGCAGGCGGAGCTCTAAGTTCAAGGCCAGCCTGGTCTACAGAGTGAGCTCCAGGACAGCCAGGGCTACACAGAAACCCTGTCTCAAAAACAAACAAAAAGAACAGTAACAAACCCACCTGGAGACAGAGTTGAATGGGAGGTAGAGGCTGGAGTATTAAGAGTTCAAGGTCAAGGTCATCCTAGTGAATTTGAAGCCAGCTTAAGCTAAATGAAATGGTGTCTTTTAAAAAAGACAGAGTCTCACTACGTAGCTCTTGCCTGGAACTCATTGTGTAGACCAGACCTGACTCTGTCTCCTAAGGAGAGGAGACCCTGTCTTAAGAAATCAAAACAAGGGGCTGGAGAGATGGCTCAGCAGTTAAGAGCATAGACTGCTCTTCCCGAGGACCCGGGTTCAATTCCCAGCACCCACATGGCAGCTCGCAACTGTCTGAATATCCAGTTCCAGGGGATTGACACCTTCACACCAATGCACATAAAATAAAGTTAAACACACCATAAAAAAAATTAAAAAAAAAGAATATCCATCTTCCTTTGTTACCTTAAACAAAGAAATCAAAACAAAAATAAAACCCCTACCAGACCACCCTCACAAACCAAAACAAGTGTGCACTCTTCCAGGAAGAAAATAAGTTTAATTTATGTGTTTCGCGGTCCTGAAGTCAATCAAATATGAGCTTGTAACTAAAATATATATATATATATATAGGACTAGAGAGATAGCTCAGTGGTTAAGAACACTGGCTCTTCTTCCAAAGGACCCAGGTTCAATTCTTATCACCCATATGGTGACTCATAACCATCTCCAGTTCTGGGGAATCCTACACCCTCTTCTGGCCTCTAAATGTACCAAACATCCAAATGGTGCATAGATATACATTCCAATAAAACACCCATATACAAATTAATTTTTTAAAAAAAATCCAGGTATGCAAACACACACATATACGCACTAGATACACACATATACACATAATGAAAGAGACTAAGAAAAATAGCAAACAGTGCTGAGTATGGTGGCACACACCTGTAATCTCATCTCTTGGAAAGTAGAGGCAAGAGGATCAGGAGTTCAAGGTTATCCTTAGCTACCTAGCAAGTTTGAGACCAGCCTGGGAAACATGACTCCCTGTCTCAAACAAACCAAACAAATAACAAGAATACCCACCAGAGCACAGAGGGTTGCATAGTATTCAGGACCTTGGTAGACTGGAGACTCGGGAGAACCACAGGCTCCACTTGTGGCTCACCAGGTCTAGTTCCACCTTGGCTACATGTGGTCCTCTGTCCCCTGCCATTTGTGCAGGATGGCCCCCTTGGACAGGCCCTTCCGCACAGGCAGTGATCTCAGAGGAGTTCTTTCCTAGACTGTCATGGGCTGTGAACCATACATGGCTGAATTAGCATTTACCAGCCATGTCCAGACCTGGCCATGATCTATGTGATCCCCCTTTCCCAACTTTCACAGTCAAGCCTTGTTCCAGTCTAGAGCCAGCAGAAGACACCTATAGACTAAGGGTGGCACTCAATCTCCCTGGGCTGGTACCATCACCTCCACCCATCCTGTACCTTTCTAATAAGGTTGGTGATTCTTGGTATCCTAGTAACAAAGTCTTTGGGGCCCCCACTCTCACAGACGTGGATGTCCCAAGTTACCTTCTGTTCTGTCTTGACTTTGGCATTGTAGAAGGAGATGGAATCAGGACCCTCAGGCAGTACAGTCTGTTGCAGCTGGCTGAACCTGTCCTGGTCATCTTCTCCCTGGGAAAGAACCAACCCAGCATAGTATCTCAGCCTGGCATCATCAAAATGAACCCTGGCAGGGCCTGTACTGAGCATCGGCACAGTCCCTTGCTGGGTTTACAAATCCACACAGAGCATCTCCTTCTCTAGCACCACGTCTGTCTACATGCCACTATGTCCTGCCATGATGATAATGGACTAAACCTCTGAAACTATAAGCAAGCCCCAATTAAACATTTTCCTTTATAAGAGTTGCCATGGTGATGTGGAAAGCCATTCTGTACGCTGCAAATATGTGTTGCTTTTATTGGTTGATGAATAAAGCTGTCTTGGCCTATGGCAGGGCAGAATATAGCTAGGTGGGAAAGCCAAACTAAATACAGGAAAAAAGAAGGTGGAGTCTGGGAGATGCAGCAGCTGCCAGAGAAGCAAGATGTGAGGTAACAAGCCACAAGCCTTGTGGCAAAATATAGAATAGAAATGGGTTAATTTAAGATGCAAGAGCTAGTTAATAATAGCCTGAGTTAATAGGCCAAAACAGTTTATAATTAATATTAAGTCTCAGAATAGTTATTTCGGAACTGACAGGTGGGAGAGAAACCTCCAGTTACACTGATCATAGTGTCTTTTCACAGCAACAGAAATGCTAAGACTCTCTCCCTCTCAAAATTTATGTATGCATATACATAATATACAAATACAAAAGCAGGCGCTTTTGTCTGCATGTATATCTGCACACCAGAAGAAAGAATTGGAATTCATGGGACTACAATTATAGATGGTTGTGAGCCACCATGTGGATATGAGAATTGAATTGAGAGCCCCTGGAAGAGCAACTAGTGCTCTGAACCTCTGAGCCATCTCTCAGCCCCTATGTATCTCTTGTTAAGGTTTGTTCTGGTTGGCTTTTGTCTTCTTGACACAAACCTAGACATGTTTAGGAAAAAAGACTCTAACTTAAGGGATTCCCTCCACAGGCTGGCCTTTAGGCCAGTCTCTGGGCATTCTCTTGACTAATAAAGGGAAAGTGATCCTGGGTTGTAAAGAAAGCAGACTGGGGGCTGGAGAGATGGCTCAGAGGTTAAGAGCACTGACTGCTCTTCCAGAGACTTGGGTTCCACTCTCATCACTCACATAGGAACTCAAGTTCCATGGGAACCAGCACTTTCTTCTGAACTCTGAGCACCAGGCTCACAGGTAGTGCATACACATGCATGCAGGCAAACACTCATACACATACAGTCTTTTTAAAAAAGACAAGGGAGGGCTGGAGAGATGGCTCAGTGGTTAAAAGCATTGCCTGCTCTTTCAAAGGTCCTGAGTTCAATTCCCAGCAACCACATGGTGGCTTACAACCATCTGTAATGAGGTCTGGTGCCCTCTTCTAGCCTGCAGGCATACACACAGACAGAATATTGTATACATAATAAATAAATAAATCTAGTCTCTTCTCAATGGCTAGGGTTTAAAAAAAAAAGACAAAAGGGTGGGGAGAAAAGCTGAGCAAGCAATTATGCAAGCTATTATTCCTCCATGGTCTCTGCTTTAGTTCCTATCTCTGGGTTCCTGCCCTAACTTCCTTTCATGATGTAGCTTACAGCTACAACCATAAACTGAAATAAACCCTCTCTTTCTCCCAAAGTTGACTTGGAAACCTAAGATAGGATATTTTTTAAAATTTATATGTTTATGTCTGTGCTGTTTTATGCCATATGTGTGCTATTGCCTGCAAAGGCCAGAAGAGGGCATAGAGCCAGGTGGTGGTGGCAAACGCCTTTAATCCCAGCACACTGGAGGCAGAGGCAGACAGATCTCTGTGAGTTCGAGACCAGCCTGGGCTACAAGAGCTAGTTCCAGGACAGGCTTCAAAACTACAGAGAAACCCTGTCTCGGAAAAAAAAAGAAGAAGAAGGAGAGGGCATTGGAACTGGAGCTGGAGTTACAGATAGTTGTGAGCTGCCTGATGGGTGCAGAGAACCGAACTCAGGTCCTCTAGAAGAGCAGCAAGTACTCTTAACTGCTGGGCCATCTCTCTAGCTCTGTTCTTTGCCTTTCAATAACTGAGGAACTTACACTTGCCTCCCAACCTGGGCACTGACAGCATTAGACATCAATTCATGGAAGAGGTAGAATTACCCACAATACTGCTACTTCCCTGTGTTCAACTCTCACCACCTTCATACCCTTGTGCTGCTCACCAGAGACACAATCCTGTTGACAGGTACCATGCCTGGCCGGATACTGCTGCCCTGCTTCAGTGCTACCTGAACATCCTCTGGGATGACAAAGGACTCATTATACCAGATGTCAAATTCTGCAAGAGTCAGAGAGACAGCACTGTGGGTGTGAGGGAGCCTGTGAGGAAGGAGGCAAAAGCTATCACAGGCTCACCTCTATTTACTTCCTGCTCCAGCAGGTCCCTCTTCTCATCTCCATCCCAACCTTCATAGCCCTGGAAACCACACTCCTGAAGCCCTGACTAAGCCCTGGCTCTTCAGTGAGCATGTCAGAGAGCACTTCCAGAACTGATACTTGGCCTTGCCCTGAGGCATCTCTTGACCTCAAGGAGCCCGCAAACCTTCCCAATTGGAATACCCAGGAGCAGGCGATGGCGACACTGATCCACCAGGCGCTGGCAGTACTGGATCTCAGCTCTGAGGTCTCGCAGTTCTTGGTACTCATTTCGATACTGCTTCTTCAGGTCTTTGAGCTTCAGGATCAGCAGAAATTCCTCCTCATCGATGATCATCAGACCTTTGTTCTCGTACTCACCTGCCAGGTGATGGGAGAGGTCAGGGAATGAGGCAGTCACCATTCAGGGTAGGAGAAGGAAGTTGTTACAAAAAGAAGACAATGCTGGAGAGATGGCTCAGTCATTAACAGCACTGGCTGCTCTTCCAGAGATCCTGAGTTCAATTCCCAGCAACCACATGGTGGCTCACAACCATCTATAATGAGATCTGGTGCCCTCTTTCTGGCATGCGGGCATACATGGAGGCAGAATGTTGTATATATAATAAATAAATCTAAAAAAAAGACAATGCTGACAGATCCCACGTGGCAGAGGCTTGGGTGGGTATGACAAGAAGTGGGCAAAGCACAAGAAGGCTAGGCCATGCCAGCACACCCACAGGTAGGGGCTCATTAGCTCAGTGGGGACTGACTGGTATTTCAGAACAAACAGGAGGTATAGTAGGCAAACAAGAGGACAGAGAGAGGTCATTTATCAAGCTTATTTTGATCTTATCCCATCAGCCAAAGATATTCATTCTTTAAAGACTTTTTTCTTTAGAGTCAAATAAATAAATAGGGGCTGGAGAGATGGCTCAGTGGTTAAGAACACTGGTGCTCCTCCAGAGTACCTGGGTTCTATTACCAGCACCAAGATGGCAGCTTACAACTGTATGTAACTCCAGGTCCTGGGGAGTAACACCCTCACACAGATATACACATGCAGGCAAAACACCAAAACACATAAAATAAAAATAAATAACTTAAAGATAGGTAGATAAGATAGATAGGAAGGTAGGTAGGTAGATCAATCAATCCTCAGGGATGGACTAGTAGGAGGCAATATAGAAAGTAGACAATTTTCTAGGGTTCAAGGACAGCCTGAAGCTGGCAGCAGCAGCCAAATCTTGGTGTGTGTGTGTGTGTGTGTGTGTGTGTGTGTGTGTGT
>PVIU01013032.1:0-51945 GCA_004026605.1 Ondatra zibethicus | reverse complement strand
CTTAAAGTTCTTGTCAAATAGATCTTTCACTTCCTTGGTTAGTGTTACCCCAAGATACTTTATGCTATTTGTGGCTATCGTGAAAGGTGAAGTTTCTCTGATTTCCCTCTCTGCTTCTTTATCCTTTGTGTATAGGAGGGCTACTGATTTTTTTGAGTTGATCTTGTATCCTGCCACATCACTGAAGGTATCTGTCAACCGTAGGAGTTTTTTGGTAGAGTTTTTGGGGTCACTGATGTATACTATCATATCATCTGCAAATAACGAAAGTTTAACTTCTTCCTTTCCAATTCGAATCCCCTTGATCTCCTTATGTTGTCTTATTGCTATTGCTAGAACTTCAAGTACTATGTTGAAGAGATATGGAGAGAATGGACAGCCTTTGCATGTTCCTGATTTCAGTGGTATGGCTTTGAGTTTCTCTCCATTTAATTTTATTTTAGCTGTTGGCTTGCTGTATATTGCTTTTATTATATTTAGATATGATTCTTGTATCCCTAATCTCTCCAAGACCTTTATCACAAAGGGGTGTTGAATTTTGTCAAATGCTTTTTCAGCATCTAATGAAATGATCATATGGTTTTTTTTTCTTTCAGTTTATTTAAATTATGGATTACATTAATAGATTTTCATATGTTGAACCAACCCTGCATCTCTGGGATGAAGCGTACTTGATCATAATGGATGATCTTTTTGATGTCTTCTTGGATTTGGTTTGCCAGTATTTTATTGAGAATTTTTCAATCGATGTTCATGAGCAAGATTGGTCTGTAATTCTCTTTCTTGGTTGGGTCTTTGTGTGGTTTTGGTATCAGGGTAACTGTAGCTTCATAAAAAGAGTTTGGCAATGACTCTTCTGTTTCTATTATGTGAAACACATTAAGGAGTATAGGTATCAGCTCTTCTTGGAAGTTGGTAGCATTCTGCATTAAAACCATCTGGTCCTGGGCTTTTTTTGGGGGGGGGAGGTTTTTGATGACAGCTTCTATTTCCTCACGACTTATAGGTCTATTTAAATTGTTCACCTGGTCTTGATTTAATTTTGGTATGTGGTACTTACCTAAAAATCTGTCCATTTCTTTTACATTTTCCAACCTTGTGGCATACAGGCTTTTGTAGTAAAACCTAATGATTCTCTGAATTTCCTCAGTGTCTGTTGTTATGTCCCCCTTTTCATTTCTGATCTTGACAATTTGAATGTTCTCTCTCTGCCTTTTGATTAGTTTGGATAGGTGTTTGTCGATCTTGTTGACTTTCTCAAGGAACCAGCTCTTTGTTTCATTGATTCTTTGGATTGTTTTCTATGTTTTTATTTTGTTGATTTCAGCCCTCAGTTTGATTATTTCCAGTCTTCTATTCCTCCTGGGTGAGTCTGCTTCTTTTTTTCTAGAGCTTTCAGGTGTGCTGTTAAGTCACTAATGCGAGCTTTCTCTGTTCTTTTAATGTGGGCACTTAGTGCTATGAACTTTCCTCTTAGCACTGCTTTCATAGTGTCCCATAAGTTTGGGTATGTTGTGTCTTTATTTTTGTGGAATTCAAGGAAGACTTTAATTTCTTTCTTTATTTCTTCCCTGACCCAGGGGTGGTTCAGTAGTTGACTATTCAGTTTCCATGAGTTTGTAGGCTTTCTGGGGATAGAATTCTGTTGTTAAATTCTTACTTTATTCCATGGTGATCCGCTAAGACACAGGTGGTTACTATAATTTTCTTATATCTGTGGATGTTTGCTTTGTTACTGAGTGTGTGATCAATTTTTGAGAGGGTTCCATGAGATGCTGAGAAGAAGGTACATTCTTTCCTGTTTGGGTGGAATGTTCTATAGATGTCTGTTAAGTCCATTTGATTCATTACCTCCATTAGTTCTCTTATTTCTCTGTTAGGTTTCTGTCTGGTCGAGCTGTCCATTGGTGAGAGAGTAGTGTTGAAGTCTCCTACTATTAGTGTGTGGGGTTTGATATGTTCTTTGAGTTCTAGTAATGTTTCTTTTACATATGTGGGTGCTTTCATATTAGGGGCATAGATATTTAGGATTGAGACTTCATTTGATAAATTGTCTATTGATACAAATTTAAGGTTAATTTTTTGTATATGTATTTCTGCTCATGTTTAAGGCATTATGTTTATACAGCTCATTCAAAATATAATATATAATTTAGAATTACAGATTAATAGTCACTTATAATAGTCAAACTTGTAGACATGTTAAGTTTTCTAGATATGCAGAGACATATTTCAGTTAGATAATCTTCAACACTTCAAAGACCTACAGATTATGGCATTTTAAAATGTTTTAAGAATTTAGACTTTTCTTAAGAGTGAGACATGTCTGCTTCTAGCTGCATCAATTACTTCAGAGAAGTTAGTGGGCATTGAAGAAACCCATTATGAAATTTTCCTTCAGTGTGACAAGCATAGTCATTTGGGCAAAAAAATCTGCTCTTGCCTGGACTGCTTGATGCTTTGTTGTATGGGCTGTACATGTAGGACCCACAGAAAAGTGACTGCTGAACTTTACAAAAGATGAGATGGTCCTTCTAGATTCCTGCTTCACAGAAGAAACTACCAGAGATTCTGCAAGACAGAGAAGAAAGCAACTGATGAAATTTGCCATTACAAGGAAGAATAGATATTCAAATTTCCTGCTTCAGAGAAAAGTCTGTCAGATATTATGGACCTATTGGCTGAAGATGGATGCTCCAATGTTACAGAAGTACTTTGGGTGACTGTCCAGGCAGTGAGATGTCTCTTTCAATTCTAGAGTTTTGAAAGTTGCTTACAATGCACTTCCTGTTTACTTAGGTAATATTATATCCTTCTTCAATCTGATGGAGTTGAAGAATAGATAATTATAGTTTTCCTTAGTTATGACAAAAGATAAAATAGATATATATTTTAACTATAATTCTTGCTTGATATTTGTTTTGTTATATGTAATTTTACTATGTTAAAGCTAAAACCTTCCTTTTTATTTAGACATAAAAGGGGAGATGATGTGGGATTACCCTCCATATGGTATGAATATGTTCTATTACCATTGGTTAATAATGGAGCTGATTTGACCTATGGAAAGACAGAATATCACCAGTGTGGAAGAGATATATAGAAAGAGTAAGTGAGTCAAAGAGATGCCATATAGTTGCTGATGGACAAGCACACCATAACCTTACTGGGAAGCCACAGCCTCGTGGCAATACACAGATTAATAGAAATAGGTTAATTTAAGATGCAAGACCTATCTAGGAATACATGTAAACTATAACCCAACAGTATTGAAATTAATATAGTTGCTGTGTGATTATTCAGGTCTGAGCAGCTGGGAAACTAACGACTGTCTTCTTTTACACAAAGGTGGAAAATATATGAGGATCTCCCTTTGGGTTTATGTTTTAACCCCAGAAGATCAGTATCACAATTTAATAAACCTGCTAGGTTAGAAAGTTCACTATTGTATCAACTACAACCATTATTTCTCCAATACCGAATATCCTAAAATAATAAATAAAAATGAAAATGCTTCTGGCATTGGGTGTCTCCACCTTCCTGGGAGAGACATAACTAATAAAGAACCCACCTTTTAGAGACTCTTATTTTCCTAGGAAAGGACAGATTCAGAAGTAGATCAATAAGGACTTCCCAGTATATTTGTTGTTCATGCCTTAGAAGATACAGCCTTAAATAAGATCCCCCAAAGTCTCTCTGGAATACTTCCCCCAGCCTTGAACTACCCAGTCTTTCTTATGTCTTTCTAAGCAGCTTACAGACACCACCACACGTAGAGTGCAACTTGCAATCAGTTGCGTTTTAGAGTCATTTTTATTTCCATGTGTGCTTCAGCCAAAGACACCCAAATGCCAGCCAAAGCAGATTGACTTGAAGACTGGAAGCCAGCAGCTCCTCCAGTGGTCCAGTTTCCTGGCAGGTTTACCAGACTCCATGGAGACTGGGGACAATGCTATTCTGGAAATTATGAGATCAAATACTGAGAAGTACTTAGGGACTGTAAAGCAAATTGTAGTCTCAGAGGTACACTCGGTCGTTTTGGTTCCTAATTGTGTGCTGGGGTTAAGAACAGAAATAGAAAAATACAATTGCTTTGTTGCTGCTTTCAGCAGAGGCAGGCATGCAGGATATTTCATGGCAGAGCTCTTCCTGCACCCCCTCAAGGGCTGCTAACTAGACTGGACCCTGAGGGAATACCATCTCCTTTTCTGAGGATATGACTGCATTCAGTTAAAGAGGTTTCTGCAGCTCCATAGAAGATCTGAGCAGACAGGATTTGTGTTAGCTTCTAGCTGCTTCCTGTTGAATGTTTGGGTTTAATGTTCAGATAAGAAGGTTACCTGGGTTCACTCCCTAAAGCCTCCCAGACTGGTTACAGCTTCTAGGATTTGGTTTGCTTTCTCTTTGTTATTGCCGCTCTTTATTAATCAGGATGATTTAACATTAAACTTTAAAACATGGAATTTTAAAAACATGTATCATTTTAATTATTTTCAGTCAACATATGTTCACTTTGTATCAATAATGCTTCTATGAAGGTAGGGGCAGCATCTGTTTTCATCTGTAAGGGAACTATTTCTTTGCAAGGTGTGGTATTAAAGAGGTTGTATTGGTCTAGAGTATGGGCCCTGCTTTTGAGAATCTAGTTTTAGAAATTTTCTTCAGAAAAACTGTTTCCATGCTCCATCAATGTGTGAGTACATAAAGCATGTGCCAAAATATCTAAATATTCTTTACTTAAAATTGAAAATGTAACTGTAATACAAGCAGAAAATTTTGCTTATCAGATGTTCCTTTTTGTATAGTCACCTGTTCAAGAAAAGGGATTTATACCCAAGGGCTGTAAATGACATGAAATGACAGCTGGAAGAGCTCTTCATGAATCCTTCTAGGTAAGGAGATAGATGACCAGTCACCCACACATCCATGTGGCTTGCAGACATCTCGAAACCTTGCTCTTCTTGGTTCCCTTGTTCCTGCCTCCTGAAGGTCATTTTGTATCAACTTTCAAATGTTTCCTCATAGACATGGTGTCTACACCCCACATCTGTATCCTCCCTTCCTTTTTACCTTTTTTTCAGAAAGGTATTTTAGGAAAGTAACTACATTTGAGCTCACTGGTTGTTCAAATCTTCCAGTCGTGCCTCTGGGAGATTACATCCAACAACTGTAACGACCTTTACACTGCTAGGTCATTATTCTCATTAGTTATATGTATATTCTACAATTGTTTCTTTAAGAACCCATTTCTGTCTCCCATGCCCATTCCTCAGTAAACACTTCTTTACATATCCCTTGCTACAGATAACTGTTAAACTGGGGACTAACCAAACTCCATGTCATCCCTATTAACCAAACTCCATATTATCCCTAACACTGATCATTGGTAAAGTCGCTAAGCTTCACTTTATGTTGCCCGAGCAATTGAATTGGCAAATTTCTCACCAGAAACTACATTGTATTTCACAAGGCTTAGTGCGGAAATCATGGTTCAAAATCAAAAAGTGTTTTGTAAACTATTTATCCCTAATTAGTTCATTCATATTTCTGTAAGGTGGCTAGCCACAATATCAATTTGTCAATACATTTTGAGTTTCCTACTTACAGAGAATGATAATCCTTGATTCTGAGCTCATCTTGCTCTTTTCTGCTGTTCGTTTAAATAACAAATTACTTAATTTCGGGTTTATGGAATACAGATCTGGACTGTTCAGTGTCTATTCCTGTAACTCCATTCAACTGAATACTGACTACCGTACTTTGTAGGTGTAGAAAAATAGAAAGTGAATTTATTTTTTTCAGTGACTCAGTTACCCAATTATCAAACTTAATTTCAGGTTTTACATATGGTATTCATTATCAATAGAAAGGATTGAATTAAATAAAATGTGTAGGACAGGCAGAATGGACTTAGCAGGTAAAGGATCTTGCTGCTAAGTCTATCAACCCAAGTTCATTTACCTGGAACCCTCATGATGAAAGGAGAGAGTTGGCTTCTAGAGGTTGTCTTTTGACCTTTGCACATGGACATGATAAGAATAGATTAATAAAATGAAACCATTTGTAAGTCTTAAAAAGAATAAGTTAAAAAGTCCTTCTTCCTTATTTTCATTTTAGACTATTTTTGTTCTTATAAAACCAATAACGGGAATCAAAGCAGACAGTATATTTGGAAAACCCCAAATCATGGCTACCCTTCAAATCCCCAGGAGCTTATAAGAATACAGATCTGGACTAGTTCAGTGTCTAGTCCTGAAACTCCATTAAACTGAGTACTAACTGCCCTACTTTCTATGTGTAGAGAAGTAGAAAATAGGTATAGTGCATTAATAACTCTTTCAGTTACCAAATTATCAAACCTTGATTTGTGGTCATTTATCAAAACAATGATGCACATTTTACATGAATTTATATAGCAATAGAATATATGTTTTAGACAAATAAAAACATAGACATATATAATTTCATATAGAACTATAATTGGATTTTATTTCTCCTACCAACTTCATCCTCACTAACACTGCAAGGGTGTGCATGTGCTAAACTTCAGCTTCTACTCCTTAAGACATCCAATTATTCTTGCCCATCAAAAACAGCCTCAATACTCCAGATACAATTTAAATATTTGTAAATAACTTTTAAAATTTGTAACAATAATCTGCTACCAAAGCACTATCTTTATACAAGTTCCAGTATTATTTCATAACCCAGTAACTCACTAGCAAAGTGGCACACATGAGACTCTGAAGCTTTCTGTTTCATGATGCGTTTGTACATAAAAGTTCGGTAGGTTTTATACAGGGTTTTGGGTTTTGGTTTGTTTTTTGGTTTTTGGTTTTGGGTTTTGGGTTTGGGTTCTTTGTTTGGTTGGTTTTTGGTTTTTCAAGACAGTTTCTCTGCGTTACAGCTCTGGCTGTCCCGGAACTCACTTTGTAGACCAGGCTGCCTTCAAACTCACAGAGATCCTCCTGCCTCTGCCTCCTGAGTGCTGGGGATTAAAGGCCTGTGCCACCACTGCATAGTCGGTTTGGTAGTTTTTAATCACATCAATACCAATGGTTCTAGGCCAGTAACTCCTGACTTATTTCCCTTCTAAAAATTGAACGACAACAGAGAAACTTGAACAGATGGACAGACAATTTAACTGTTTGTTAAGTTAATATTTTATTAATTAGTTTACTTGAATAAGTTTCTAAGAGTGTACTTTAAATGTATTTTACACAAAAAATACAGATGAAATAAAAAATGAAACAGATGTTTTAACATGATTGCATCTCCTAGTACTCTCTATCTCTCCTTCATAGAGAAATGGAAGAAAATCAGACAATGGTCACAGAGTTCATCCTGCTCGGATTCTGTCTTGGTCCAAGAATTCATCTAGTCCTTTTTCTGCTTTTCTCTCTCTTCTATATGGCCACCCTGTTGGGGAATGGGACCATCCTTGGAATAATTTGCCTGAAATCCAGACTCCACACTCCTATGTACTTCTTCCTTTCCCACCTGGCCATTGTCGATATGGCCTATGCCTGCAACACAGTGCCCCAGACACTGGTGAACCTCTTGGATGAGACCAAGCCCATCTCCTTTGCTGGATGCATAACACAGACCTTTCTCTTCTTGGCTTTTGCACACACAGAATGTCTCCTCCTTGTGGTGATGTCCTATGACAGGTTTGTGGCCATCTGCTACCCCCTACACTACACTGTCATCATGAACTGGAGAGTGTGTACTATCCTGGCTGCTGGTTCCTGGATATTGAGCTTTCTCCTGGCTCTGGTCCACTTAGTTCTCATCCTGAGGTTGCCCTTCTGTGGACCTCATGAAATCAATCACTTCTTCTGTGAAATCCTGTCTGTCCTCAAGCTGGCCTGTGCTGACACAATGCTCAATCAAGTCATCATCTTTGCAGCCTGTGTATTCATACTGGTGGGGCCCCTGTGTTTTGTACTGGTCTCCTACACACGCATCCTGATGGCCATCCTGAAGATCCAGTCAGGGGAGGGCCGCAGAAAGGCCTTCTCCACCTGCTCCTCCCACCTCTGTGTGGTTGGGCTCTTTTTTGGCAGTGCCATCATCATGTACATGGCCCCCAAATCTCAGCACCCCGAGGAGCAACAGAAGATCCTTTTCCTGTTTTACAGTTTTTTCAATCCCATGCTGAACCCCCTCATCTACAGCCTGAGGAATGCTGAGGTCAAGGGTGCTCTCAGGAGGACACTGTGCAAAGAAAGTCATACCCATTGGTGTGATGATGTTTGAACCACAAACCTCAGTAGTTTCCTCTAACCTTGGTCCCCAATTATTTCCTAAATCCAGAAAAGCTCATTATTGCCTTTTAATCTGTGTCTAATAATATAAGACCACACACTTTCTCTTAATTTGTAGGAAAATTACTACATATGGTAAATCCATTGACTTTCTATGAAATGAGGTTTTATTAGATATAATTGTTTTTATTTTTAGTTGAATTTATTGACTGTAAAATTAAATAATAGTTTGTTTTCTGGATCCCAAAAATAGAATAAATTCTGTCAAAATTCTAATTACATAGCCTCACAAATTATGCATGCCATAAGATTAAGAACAAAGCAAGCTACATTCAAAGCCAGTGATCCCAAAGTCCCATGTAGAACTCCTACAGTTATACTTACCATGTCCAAGAATTACTCAGAGGTTTCTTCAAAACCCACAGATACTGAAGGAGCTTTAATACTGTTTATAGATTTGGTAACCCTGGTTCATCAATAATTAATAAAGGGACAAGCATGAGCATTGTCTGAATAAGCTGAAAGTGGAAACCAGATTAAAAACAAGTAGTTTGAGGACTCTATAAAATAATGACCTATGATTTATACATGTGCACAGACTCTCTCCATATGTATCTTCCCAGCATCTATCCATCAGCATTTCTACAGTTCAGATGCATGTCACTGCCCTCCTATGGAATTTCTCAGCCCTGGTAGTAAGCTTTACAGGGTGGTGCCAGAATCTATCTGGCTTTGCAGCCTGGTAGTGGGTTGAGCTTTGCTGATTTCACCTAGTTAACCAATGCCTGGAGACTAGAGATCTATCCCCAGAAATTTCAAATGTATTCTCAATGAGTCACCTCTAATTTATTTCTCTCCTGTATTGAAACAAAATAGACATTTGTGTCCAGAGTCTTTCCCTATGTTACCATGTTGGCAAATGTCTGATGTGTTCAAACAAAAAAGACTGTGTGCTCTTTATTCAATGGTTAATCAATACTTCCCCCACTCTTAATAAACGTGTATAAATGAAGACACACAAGGTTAGTCACTTACTAAGTGTAAAATACTACACATTGATAGAACTTCACATGGATCATTTCATTTGGGCATCATAAAAATCCCACAAAGAAGATTCTGACATCATTTTTTCTTGGATGTGTACACTCCATGTAGCAGCACAGACTGGACTCTGCCTTAGACAGTCTTACTGCCAGAGCCTCTCTACTTAATCACACAGCTATCAGCGCCAGTGCTAGATACTGTGAGGATACTGAATAATTTTCATGATGAGCTTGCCTGAACTCCAAAGTCTGATGGGCTAGGGGTCAGGCATGAGGAGCTGATTGTTCTTCATAATGACACTGGTAGTAAAAAATTATGACACTTTTATAGAAACACAGAACACAAAGTTGATAATATAGGTGTTTCTCATTAAGCATGGAGATTTAGGCCAGTTAGGACCTAAAACCATGATATCCTGATTCATTCTTTCCTCATTCCCCCCTTCCTTCTCTGTCTCTTCCTCCTGATCATCCTCCTCTTCCTCCTCTTCTCTCCTTCCGTCTCTCCCTACTCCTTTTTCTTTACAATGTAAATTGACTAATGAAAACATTTTGATTTAACACTGAAGTGTGAAAAGAAGTAGGCTTGTTAAGAAAAAAACACCACTCTAAGATTAAGGAAGCACTACCAGAAAACAGTAGCAACGAGCTATACAGTGACACAGAACACAGTGAACGAAAGGAAAGATAATGTCATTTACTGCCATACCTTACAAGTGGGTGGAACAAGATGGATGTTTCAAAGAGCTTTTCTGAAAGTAACCCTCCAGCAAGACAAAGGAATTCAGACTTAATTTTTGTATTCAAAATTATAATCATCCTGGTGGTTTTTACAGAGCAAGTGCCACCTGACATTGGTGGCCTCTATCCAGCAAAAGCATGGCAGTACTGAGACATCTTCCTCTGCATTAGGCACATCCCATTTTACATTTGTTCATTCTTTGAAAACTTTCTTATGGATTGAATAGTGATTAACTGATTAACCACACCTTCCAAAAGGGTTGCAAAGGAATTGCAAACTATTGGGAAAGTAATTGGTTATTTTAAAATTATCAATTATTAAAATTAATTATGATGTGGGTTACTCTTAGGTGAAAAGTGGAAGTTACAAGTCTTACAAATGATGTGTCCCCAGTTATAAGACCCTGTACTATGAAATACAATGAATAATGTTGAGATATTAGTTCTCATATCTCAAAATGATAGAATGGAGTCTGTGGTACTTTGAAAGAAAATAGCCCCCAAAGGAATGGCACTACTAAAAGGTGTGGCTTTGTTGGAGTAGGTATGGCCTTGTTGGAAGAAGTGTGTCACTCTGTGGGTGGTCTTTGAGGTCTCCTTTGTTCAAGTTATGCTCAGTGTGGTAGACAGTTCATTTTCTGTTGCCTGAGGATCAAGATGTCGAACTCTCAGATCCTTTTCCAGCACCATGTCTGCCTGCACACTGCTATGTCCCTCTATGATGTTAATGAACTAAAACTCTGAAACTATAAGCATGTGGGAGCCCACAGAAGTGTTTTTCACCTTCACTAATGGTCAGAGAATTCAGGTCTATTCTTGCTCCTTTAAGGTTAATGACAAGAGGTTTGATACCTTGACCTAGGGTGTGGCTGCTTGGGTATTAAGATGGCCCACGGAGGTAGATCTCTTCCACCTTGACCAAAGGTCAGAGAATTCAGGCATATTCCTTATCCTTCAAGGATACGACTGGAGGTTTGACCCAGGGAGTGGCTACCTATAGGATGCTTGGCCTAAGATATGGTTGCTGCATATCCTGCCTAAACAACAGAATATTTAACTCAGGATATAGTTGCTTGATGCTTCAGGTATTGAAGAGGTAATTACTCTGTTTCTTGTTTGTATCATGTTAAAGCAGTCTTTTATCTTCTTCCCCCCACCTCTTTCTGGATTGGGATATATAAGCATATGGAAAATAGATGTGGGAGAATTCAGTATTCACTGAATTGCCCTCCCGACTCTTCTGTGTCTCTGTCCTTTTCTTTCATATCTCGGTTCTTTCTGCCTAATGTTTCTAATCCACATGCCCCACCCTGAAATGTGTAAACCCTGTCAAGGCTGGTACCTGGCATAGCCACCTCAATGAAATGTTTTCCTTTATAAAAGTTGCCATGGTTGTGGTGTCTCTTCACAGTAATAGACACCCTAATGAAGATAAGGTCTCTAGATGAAGTCAATTCCTGAGCCACTGGTCCCCCAGGGTATCTCTAGCATGTGGACCTGATACCCTGTTGCTGACCTATAAAACTTCACTTATTCTTTGCTAGGGACTATACTCCAGTATATTTTATTACACAATGTTTTGTGCCTTCATACTACCTGAAGCAATGATAAAAATATAGATTCAGATTTGTTAGATCTGAATAGAATGGACAGATATTTGAATTTTAATCATCTCTCTCATCCTGCTAATGAGCTGACCGACAGACCACAACTTGATTATTTATATTGTAGACTATTTATACTTGACTTATTATTATTATTAGAAAATGTAGGAGGAAAATGAGAGTTTGCATGCATTCTCACAGGGCCTCACAGCTGTGCTGTATCATCAGACCACAAGGAAGCCTTGTTTTCTTGTTTCTCAATGAGTTTTCATTCCAACAGCTCTGTTTAATTTACAATTTTCTTTTGTTGAATTAAGTGGTTGCTTCTTTTCCATGAGGGAGTTGTTTGTTTTACTTTGTCTGTCCTTTCTGTGCATTGGCATTGCACCCAAAGAACACTGATGAGTGCAATCTGTTTGGGTCCTTACAGAACAGTCTGAGAGCTAAATATTGAAGTACCATCAAATAATGGAAAAAAATCACGGTTTTCTTTCTACTTTTATCTTAATATGTTCAATACTTCACACTGACACATGGGGAGTTGAGTAGTTCCCCAGAAATTAAGCAATCTTTTCTCCAGTGAACACCCAAAGGATGTTGTCTAACTTAATTCTGACCCTATCTATTGGGAGTGTCTGGTTGTACGTCTTAAATGTTCAGTCCCATGAGATGTCTCCACTTCATGGGACAATCCTAAATCCCCATTGTGATACCTATGTTGCATACTGAAGAATTATAATTCAGGATTCTAATCTTATAGCCACAGAGATGTTGGCAGAGACTGCTTGTTTATTCCTGACTGCCCAGACCCAAAATAATCGCAAAGAAACTGCATTAATTAAATCACTGTTTGTTCACTGTTTGGCCAATCAGTTACATGTATTTCTAGCTAGCTCTTATATCTTAAATTAACCCATCTCTATTAGTCTGTGTATCATCACATGGTTGTGGCCTACTGGTAAGGTTCCATCTGGCGTCTGTCTCCTCCAGCGGCTATGTGGCATCTGCCTACTCTTTTCTCCTCTATCTGCTTGGAATTCCTGCCTTGCCCTATTCTGTGCTGCAATAAGCCCAAAGCAGATTCTTTATTAACCAATAATAACCAATGGTAATCACAGCATACAGAGGAGAACCCCACATGATGTTGCCTACACTTCTGCTTGTACATGGCCTCTGGTAAGGGTAAGAAGACCAGGCTAAGCACCTCACGCCAACAACTGTGTCCATATTCAGGATGAATGGAAGAGGCTATCTCTGCCCTATGCCTCAGTTAAAGCAACACTAACAGCTGAGACAAAGTTTATCACAAGTTCTGCCTCCTTTATGGTTCTATTCATTTCAAATAAACACCTGAGATTTGAAATCAAATTCACTCAGGATATACAGTTCAAAATTGTACCACCACTATCAACCCAGAACACTTCTCTCAGGCTATTCTGAAGATATATCCTAAACATCTTAGGTTTTCCTCCCACAGTGGGGTGATGCCTCTTTACAAATTTTCCTGGTAGAGAGAAAGAACATAAAGTTGGATGGACATAGGTGAGGGGAGGTCTGAGAGGAGCAGAGAGAGGGGAAAAATATTATCAAAGTCTATTGCATGAAATCTTTAAAAAATATTTCAAAATAATCTCTTCATAGATAATTTATTTTGAGCAGTGGTCACATCCTTCCACTTTATGTTTTTATTTTATAGGTTATTATTTTATATTATAGGTTTTACATGTATTGTTACTCTTAATTAAATACTATGGCTACTTTGCAGATGTAATTTATATATAAACATTTGAAATATCCACTGAAAGCAAATAATCAGTTTTATCACATTATATATATATTTACTTAAGTTAATATATATAAGTTATACATATTTACTTAAGTTAATTCTGGCTGCACTGTTGATTTTGTACACTCAAATATTTATGTACCACCTTTCCTCTCTTTCAACAGTAAATACTATCAAGATCCATGCAACTACTTTCTCAGAGTTGAAATGTTCCCTCCTAGAGGGAGGCTCAGAAAGTAAATGAAACTGAAAAGACTCAGGAAGTATATTAAAAAAAAAAAAACTCACAAGTTCCTGACACTTAGGAGATTCACAAGGCCTCTCCTAAGATTTTCTGGGTAGTGATTACTGTGGTTACATCTCAATTACCCAAGCTCCCAGTAAGTTGTTCAGAGAGTTTAGAACAACATGAGTTTTCACACCTGCTGTGGTGGGCTTTTGGAGATGTAGTTGCATTTGTATGACCTCTGCTCCTATGAGTAACTCTTGAAGAAGGACGCTTAAAAGAAATCCCACACTAGCTCAGAACTGAGACATAGATGGTTGTTTATTTAGGGGTAGACTCACAAATCAGAATCCTCTGCTGGAACAGAGATCAGAAACCAAATCCCGCAGCCGGAAAAGAGGCCGAACGCATGCTCTACATCAGCAGAAATAGTATAAGAGGCCACGCCCCAGTGGGCGGGTAACTACTGGCTGTAGGACTTCGTACAGCAAACTCTCACCTTTATTTATGTAAACAACTGCAATCCCATTGATTCTCTACTGTAGACCTAGAGGCAATCATTTGTTTGTTCTGTCATCAGCGCCCTATCTGGAGTGAAGCTACATTGCTCATGTCTCCTCAGAAAAAGTCACACAGTACAATTGCACCTGGCTAGGGGCCAACAGTTCAAAGCAAGTTGGGCAGGAGGCATTGTCTGTTTTCTTCAGTGAGTGTGTGATGTGCAACTATTTGCTTGTGTCCTGCAAAACAAGTAGTTGAAAGTGTGCATTTTCTGAACTCTGTTTAAAATTATAAAATTTTTTAATTTATCTTGCTTTGCTTTAAACATTTTGTCTTTTGGCTAAAATAACTTCTTATAATTGATGTGTATACATAATGAGGATTTTTCCTTTTCTCTTTTATTAAAAATAGTTTCTTTCATATAATATATTCTGATTACAGTTTCCCATCCTCTATTTCTTCTAGTTCTGCTCCATTTTCCCTTCCATCTGGATCTACCTGATTTCTGTCTTTTATTAGAAAACAAACAGGTTTCTAAGGAATAATAATAAAATATAATATAATAAGATAAAGCAAAAACTAACACATCAGAATAGGAAAAAGCAAACAAACAGAAGGAAAAGAGTACAGGACAATGCACATGAAACAGAAAATGTCACAAAGGACCAATCATTTGCACACTAGATAATCCTGTTAAAAATACACAACTGGAAGCCATAATATATGTGCAAAGGAGTTGGAGGATGAGAGAGAGAGAAAGAGAGAGATTAAAAAATAAAAAAGATAAAATTAAAAATCAAAAAGAATGAAAGAAACCCTGACATGACACTATGAGACAAGGAACCTCCAAATATGTCATTGGGTTTGTCTTCTCTTGATCATCTGCTGCTGGGCATGTCGTCTACCCTTAGGAGTAGTTTGCTTCCCCAGCAAAACTCCCTTGGAGAAAACTAAACATTCATTTGCATGTATTTATCAATTGGAGATAGCTTCTGGGTTAGGGATTGGGACATGTGTCCACATCTCCTTTCAGTTCTAGGGCCCCATCTACTGTAGACCTATGCAGGACCTGTGCATGTTGCCATAGTCTCTGTGAGTTCATATATGCATCTTTCTTGTGTGTTTAGAGGCCCTTATTTCCTTAGTGTCCTCCATTCCCTCTGGCTCTTGTACTCTTTCCATCTCCTCTTCTGCAGGATTCCCCAAATCCTAAGGGGATTAATGCTAATGAGAAAGGAACAACAGCAACAGAGAGGCATTGGATAATGGAAAAAACTTCTGAATTGAATCAACCAGTATATTTCAAGGATGTGTTGACCTCAAAATGGAAACTAGGAGATGTGCTACATTTGGGAAGAATTTTTGCTTTTGTTTCCACAAGAGAAGAAAAATTATAGATACCATCAAAATTAATAAAGATTCACTTTGAAAAGGTGAAACTTCTTGATAAAGAAAAATAACTGCTCATTCACAATGGTGACAGTCATACAGGTGGTAAGAAAACCTCATCAGAGTTCTGCTCTAGTCTTTACAGGAAAATACACATCATCAAAAATTCAAGAGACCCTGGATGTTTGAATGCTGACAGAAGGAGAAATAATTATCCACTAAGGATCATCTAGAATATGAAATATGGATTATGAGACCAGGTACTGGTTACACATACATTTACACACACACACACACACACACACACACACACACACACACACACACATATCTGGTTTTGGTTTTGGAGTTGAACAATGGCTCTGTACTTCTCTAAATACAAGCTTGTTGTTAAAAGGTACATTCAGAGTTTCTCTCTCATATTGGGAGCCATCTGGTATGGGACAGAAGAAAGATTTTAGGAAAAATTTTACTTTCTTCATGTCTATTTTGTCTTTATCATATTCTTCATTGAATGTATGTTTATATGAATGATGTTTAAGTTTTTCACAATGAACAATAGATTTTCCTACAGATCCCTTTCCTGCAGTAATCTTTGACGTTTCCAGGAAGAAGATGGGGCCCCACAGAAACAACTCCACCTAGTTTAGATGACATCGTGATGCTGATAGCACTACTATAAGACCTGTTTTGGGGGGTACCAACTGCTGAAATGGTGCACCTTATCATAATGTTCTGGCCAGAACTCCAAATAAGAACTTTGGAAAAAAACCCTATGATTGCTCAGAAATTGTTTGCAATACTAGACAGTAATTTTGAAACTTAACCATCACTTTACTTTTGCAGGATCCCATAAAGGAACATTGCCCTCATGACAGCGGGAAGCAATTCTAGAGGACAATGCACCCTATTTCAAAAAAGTTTGTCCTCAGGGTTGGGTACACAGTTTAAGGGTTGCTGATTATTACTTGTACTAGAAAGAGGGTTGGGGTAAAAACTATGTTTGTTCAAAGAAAGGGGATAATAATAGTGGGTAATAGAGTGAATACTTATGAGCTATTATTTATGCTTAAGTTATATTGGTGTAGTTTTTGTATTTGATACAAGTCCGAATTATATTTGCTATTTTTGTTTATATTATTTGTACACCTATGCAAATTTGTCAGATTGTATATATGCATGTTTCTACCTCTGTTTAGAACATTTTGAATATTGCTACAACTTTTAGGATATATTTTCATATTGCATTATATATTTCTCCTACTTCTGATCAAGATACGTATACATTGTTTACATTTTGAGGTCACTGTCCTCAATTGTTGCACATTTGTTTATAAATTATTTAATATCATGACATGAGTAAGTTATACAGATATTAAATATTATAGATCAATAGTTGTTCATGTTTGTTGTACATACGGTCAGATCAATTAGGTTCTTTAGATACATAGAGATTATATTCTATCTAGACAGGTAATCTTCAACCACTTTAGGGATCTGTAGAGCATGGCATTTAAATAACTTAGGGTTCTGTTGCAATGAGATATGATTGCTCCTGACAGCACCAATCTATTCCCAATAGAATGTTGAGCACTAAGACACTCCACTCAGAGTTTGTTTTCTTCTTGGAACAATTGGCCTTTGGGGAAGGAACTGCCCATACCTCAACCACTGACAAAGTACATGGTATCTGAAATGGATAGCAGGACACAAGGAAAAAGACTATCAAATCTTGACAAGGCAGGGTGAGACATTTCTGAAAAATTTTCTGCCTCTGAAAATGGTCTGTCAGTTCCACTAGGCCTTAGTCAAAGTTGGTTGCTTCAATGTTGCAAAATGAGACTTTGGGTGATTACTCAGGTAGCTAATTGTCTCCATCATATATTTCTTGCTTTAGAAGCTGCTTGATTGTACTTCCTGCCTGCTCAAGTAATATTATCTCCTTTCTCAGGCCTTTGATGGGGTTGAAGATTAGACAGATGTAGTTACTGTATTCTTATGATCTAGTCAAGCCATTTTCTATACTAGACTTAGACTCCTTAGGATAGGATGTTTATTAACATTTAGCATATATTCCTTGCTTAATATTGTTTATGCTGGTTGTAATTCTAATTATACTTGATATCTGTTCCTAGTATACATAGTTTAATATTGGGTTTGGAACTCTCTTATTTAAACAAAAGGGGGAGGTGCTGTGGGAGCACATTCCACTCCTTCAGCCAATAGCCTTTAAGATACCAGCCCACTTGGGCATGGTGTCTTATACTGTAAAAGCAGCTGTAAAGTGTGTGCCCACTCTCTTGTTTCTGGCTCCTGCTTCTGGCTGCTAGACTCTGTTCCTGTTCACACAGAGGACTGTTATCTAGGACAGTGATCTGTAAGTTCTCCCCTTAAATAAATAACCCTTTTATTGTTCATAATTCTGAACTGGTGTGAGATTATTTTGTGACTTCCATCTTCAGAGAAGAATGATACACCCAATAACTATTTAAATCTTCTGATTAGTAAATTTTTATATTGAATATTTAAATTTCTATTAACCTCTTCTCTTGGCTCTGAAGCACAAGATTTTTACATTTTTATAACACTAGAATCCTCTGTCTATCATACTGGGTACATATGAGTCATGACCCAGTGGATTCACTAGGATTCAAAAATTAGTGAATTGATGGCCCTGCAAGCCTGGTATTTAGTTCTTCCTGATCCATAAGTTTCTATACATAAAAAAAAATCATTTGCCTTATCAATCCTCACCCTATAAGATAACTTGCCAAAGTCTCTGTCTCATCAAAGAGAGAAAAGTAATTACTTTTTCCTTGGTAGTTACAAGTAGGCAGCTTCCACTTGAGATGAAGAACTGAGTAAAAACAGGATGGTTTTATGAATGTCTCTTTCCCCATGCCCACTACTATAAAAAAGAAATAGATAGCTTATCAAATTCAAGATTTACATTTTGAAATATGATATATACCAAGTTTTGTTATATTGTTTATACATTTTTTTAAAATGTCTTACTTCTGATAACTTCCTTTAGAACTTTAGAGTAGGCCCAAGGCAGTGACCTCCACAGGAGCAGGTACAAGGAAGCAACCACCAAGGGAGCAAGGCCGAGCCAGAGGCCTCTGTGGGAGCAGGTTCAAACCATGAATTTCTGCAGGAGCAAGCCCAAGTCAGGAACATCTGTGAGAACAGGCCTGAACCAGTGACCTCTACTAAAGCAGACCTGAGCCAGAGCAGGGTTAGGCCTGAAGCAGTGACCTCCACAGGAACAGGTAAAAGGGAGCAACTGCCAAGGGAGCAGGCCTGAGCCAGAAACCTCTGTGGAACCAGGCATGAGTCAGGGACTTCTGAGTGAGAAGGCCCAAGCTAGAGACCTCTATAGGATTGGGCCCAAACCAGGGAAGATCTGTATGACAAGAACTTTAAATCTTTGAGGACAGAAATTGAAGAAGATGCCAGAATATGGAAAGATCTCCCATGCTCTTGGGTAGGTAGAATTAACATATTAAAAATGGCAAACATGAAAATCAGTCTATAGATTCAATGCAATATCCATCAAAATCTCAGTAAAATTCTTCATATACCTCAAAAGAACGCTACTCAACTTCATATGGAAAAACAAAAAAGCCCAGGATAGCTAAAGCAATTCTGTACAATAAAGGAACTTCTGGAGACATCACAATCCCTGACTTCAAACTCTACTACAGAGCTACAATACTGAAAACAGCCTGGGATTGGCATTAAAACAGACAAGAGGACCAATGGAACCAAATCGAAGATCCAGATATCAATCTACACACTTACTGTTACCTGATTTTTGACAAAGAAGCAAAAATTATAAAATGGGAAAAAAGAAAGCATATTCAACAAATGGTGCTAGCAAAACTGATATCAACAAATAGAAGAATGAAAATAGATCCATATCAATCACCAATGTACAAAACTGAAGTCCAAATGGATCAAAGACCTCAACATAAAACCAACCACACTGAACCTCAGACAAGAGAAAGTGGAAAGTACACTTGAACGCAATGGCACAGGAGACCACTTCCTAAACATAACCCCAGTAGCACAGACACTGAGAGAAACAGTTAATAAATGGAATCTCCTGAAACTAAGAAGCTTCTGTAAAGCAAAGAATATGGTCAACAAGACAAAATGGAAGCCTACAGAATGGGAAAAAATCTTCACCAACCCCATATAGGACAGAAGGCTTGTCTCCAAAATATATAAAGAACTCATGAAATTGGTCATCAAAAGAACAAATAATCCAAGAAAAAAAATAGGGTAAAGACCTAAACAGAGAACTCTCAACAGTTGAATTTAAAATGGCTGAAAGACACTTAAGAAAATGCTCAATATCCTTAGCCATCAGAGAAATGTAATTCAAAACAACTCTGAGATTCCATCTTGCACCTATAAGAATGGCCAAGATCAAAAACACTGATGACAACTTAAGCTGAAAAGGACGTGGGATAAAGGGAACACTCCTTCATTGTTGGTGGGAGTGCAAACTGGTACAGCCTCTTTGGATTTCATTATGATGATTACTCAGAAAATTAGGCAACAACCTACCTCAAGACCCAGAAATATCACTTTGGAGCATATACCAAAAGGATGCTCAATAGTACAACAAGGACATGTGCTCAACTATGTTCATAGCAGCATTGTTTGTCATAGCCAGAACCTGGAAACAACAAAAATGCCCCTCGATTGAAGAATGGATAAGGAAAATGTTGTATATTTACACAATGAAGTACTACACAGCAGAAAAAAATAATGACATCTTGAAATTTGCAGGCAAATGGATGGATCTAGAAAACATCATATTGAGTGAGGTAACCCAGACCCAGAAAGACAAATTTATAAAAAAGCAGCCTACAGTTCACAATCCCAGAGAACCTAGACAACAAAGAGGACCCTAAGAGAGACAAAAATGAATCTAAAGTGTATAAGAAGTAGAAAAAGACAAGATCTCCTGAGTAAGTTGGGAACATGGGGACCATGGGAGAGGGTAGGAAGTGAAAGGGAGTGGAGAAACATATATAGCTCAATAAAAATAATTTTAAAATGTAAAAAAAATGAACTTTAGAATAATGAGATCATTTATTAACCATATAGTTTAACAATTGTTAATTTCTGAAGTCATGCATACTTAGATGAAATGAATACCATCATAATAATTCTTTAAATTTACACTGGGAACTGGAACATATTTCAAAGCAAAGTCCTTATGGACCCTGGAAATTTAATGCTTAGTTTCTACTTAATTGTCTTAATTAACATTAGATACATTGCATAGCTTTCAAATGAAAAAGATTAACAAGATTAACATATACTAAATTCAAGTGCTTAACACATTGTGAACCTTTCAAGTGATCTGATCCCATTTTAAAGAACTTACTTTTAATATGAATCACAGCAATAATTTTTTTCTGGATTCCAGGGTTCATTTCCTGTGGGAAGAGTGAACTTAGAATAAATTCAAGAGACTAGTGGTTTATTGGTTTGTTTGCATTTATTTATTTATTTGCCATTAAACAAATATATATCATTTGTCAGGTACAAAAAAACAAGCAAACCTGCTCTCCTGCTTTTTTCTTTTTTAATTTATTTTATTTTATTTAAAGAAACTAAATTTTGGCATTTTACATACCAATTTCAATTCCCACTTCCAGCCCTCCTACTGTTCCCTCCATCTTTCCCTCTACCCCAACTCCCCATCCACCCCTCAGACGGAGTAAGGCACATTGCTTCCAGGAAGGACCAAAGCCCTCCCTACTGTATATAGGCTGAGCAAGATATCCCTCCATAAATAATGGGTTCCAAAAAGCCAGTACAAGCAGTAGGGATAAATCCTGGTCCCACAGCCAGTGGCGCCCACAGTCTGCCCCAGCTATACAACTGTAATCCATACTCAAGGTGCCTAATTTGGTTCTCTGCTGTTTCCTTTCCAATCTGTCTGGAGTTAGTGAGCTCCCATTAGCTCAGGTAAGCTGTTTTAGTGAGTATTCCCATCATGGTCTTGACCTCTTTGCTCATATTCTCATTCTTCCCACTCTTCAACTGGAATTTGGGAGCTCAGCCAAGTGCTCCACTGTGGATCTCTGCCTCTGTTTCCATCAGTTGCTGGATGAAGGTTCTATGGTGAGATTTAAAATAGTCATCAATCTGACTACAGTGCAAGCCAGTTAAGGCCACCTCTCCACTGTTGCTTAGGGTCTTAGCTGGGGTCATCCTTGTGGATTCCTGGTAATTTCTCTATGCCAGGTTTCTTGCTAGCCCCATAATGGCTCCTTCAATCAAGATATCTCTTTCCTTGCTCTTCATCTCTGTCCTTCCCCCATCTCGACTATCCTATTCCCCTCAAGTTCTCCTCACCCCTTCTCCCCTCCTTCTCTCCTTCCACAATCCCTTCTACCCACACCCCCTGCCCCCAATTTTCACAGGAGACCTTGCCTATTTCCCATTCCCAGGGGGATCTATATATGTTTCTCTTAGGGTTCTCTTTGTTACTTAGCTTCTCTGGATTCAAGGAGTATAAGCTCATTATCCTTTGCTTCACAGCAGTATTCACTTATGAGTGAGTACATGCCATGCTGATCTTTATGGGTCTGGGTTACCTGAATCAGAAAGGTTTTTTCTAGTTCCATCTATTTGCAAGCAAATTTCCAGATGTCATTGTTTTTTACCACTGACTAGTACTCCATTGTGTAAATATACCATATTTTCTTCATCCATTCTTTGGTTGGGGGGTATCTAGATTGTTTCTAGGTTCTGGCTATTACAAATAATGCTCCTGTGAACATAACTGAACAAATTCCCATGCAGTATGATTGAGCATCCTTTTGGTATATGCCCAAGAGTGGTATTGTTGGGACTTGAGGTAGGTTAATTCCCAATTTTCTAAGAAATTTCATACTGATTTCCAGAGTGGTTGTGCAACTTTGCACTGCCACCAGAAACAAAGGAGTGTTCCCCTTTACTCCACATCCTCTCCAGCATAAGCTATCATTGGTGTTTTTATCTTAGCCATTCTGACATGTGTAAGATGGCATCTCAGAATTGTGTTGATTTGCATTTTCCTGATTGTTAAGGATGTTGAACATTTCCTTCAATGTCTTTCATCCATTTGAGATTCTTCTGTTGAGAATTCTCTGTTTGGATCTGTATCCCATTTTAATTGGATTATTTGGTATTTTGATGTCTTATTTCTTGAGGGTTTTTTATATATATTTTGGAGATCAGTTCTCTGTGTGATGTGGGGTTAGTGAAGATGTTTTCCCATTCAATAGGCTGCCTTTTCATCTTATTGACTCTGTCCTTTGCTTTATAGAAACTTCTCAGTTTCAGAGGTTCCATGTTGCCCTCAGTATCTGTGCTACTGGGGTTGTATTTAGGAAGTGGTGTTCTGTGTCCATGCATTGAAGGCTACTTCTCACTATCAGGTTAGATTTATATTGAGGTCTTTAATTAGGACTCGAATTTTGTGAATGGGGATAGATATGGATCTATTTGATTCTTCTACATGTTGACAAACAGTTATGCCAGCACCATTTTTTGAAGATGCTTTCTTTTTTTCCATTGTATGATTTTAGCTTCTTTGTCAAAAATCAGGTGTTCATAGATGTGTGGAATAATACCCAGGTCTTAAATTCAATTTCTTTGGTCAATCTGACTGTTTATATGCCAATACCAGGCTGTTTTCGTTAATATAGCTTGATGTCAGGGATGGTGATGCCTCCAGAAGTTCCTTTATTGTACAGGATTGTTTTGGCTATCCTGGGTTTTTTGTTTTTCCATATGAGGTTGAGCATTTGTCTTTCAAGGTTTGTGAAGAATTGTGTTGGGATTTTGGTGGAGACTGCAAAATGAAACTATAGATCGCTTTCGGTAGGATTTCATTTTTATTATGTGATCCTACCTATCCAACAGTGTGGGAGATCTTTCTAGTATCTTCTTTAATTTCTTTCTTCAAAGACTTAAAGTTCTTGTCAAACAGGGCTTTCACTTCTTTGATTAGTATTACTCCAAGATATTTTATGTTGTTTGTGGCTCTTGTGAAGGGTGATATTTCTCTGATTTCTCTCTCAGCTTTTTTTATCATTTGTATATAGGAGGACTGCATATTATTTTGAGTTGATCTTGTATCCTGCCACATTACTAAAGGTATTTATCAGCTGTAAGAGTTCCCTGGGAGAATTTTTGGAGTCACTTACATATACTATCATATCATCTGCAAATAGTGAGAGTTTGGGTTCTTCCTTTCCAATTTGAATCCTCTTGATCTTTTGTTGTCGTATTGCTCTAGCTAAAACTTCAAGAACTATGTTAAATATATATGGAGAAACTGGCAACATTGTCTTGTTCCTTGTTTTAGTGGAATTGCTTTGAGTTTCTTTCCATTTAATTTGATATTTGCTGTCAGCCTGCTATATATTGCCTTTATTATTTTATTATTATTAGATAAGTTCCTTCTATCCCTCATCTCTTCAAAACCTTTATCATGAAAGGGTAGTTGATTTTGTTGAATGCTTTTTCAGTATCTAATGAGATGTTCATATGTTTTTTTATTTCAGGATATTTATGTGGTGGATTACATTGATAGATTTTCATATGCTGAACCATCCCTGCATCTCTGGGATGAAATCGACTTGATCATGGTGGATGATTTTTTTGATGTGTTCTTGGATTCAGTTTGCCAGTATTTTATTGAGTATTTTTGCATCAATGTTCATGAGGGAGACTGGTCTGTAATTCTCTTTCTTGGTTGAGTCTTTGTGTGGTTATGGGATAAGGGTAGATAAAAGTTTGATTATGTTCCTTCTGTTTCTATTATGTGGAACAATTTGAGGAGTAGGTATTAGCTCTTCTTTGAAGTTCTGGTAGAATTCTGACCTGAAACCATCTGGCCCTGAGATATTTTGGGGGGAGGGGTGTTGGGAGGCTTTTGATGACTGCTTTAATTTCCTTGCAGGTTATAGGTCTATTTAAATTGTTCACCTGGTATTGATTTAATTTCATCCTTTGGTACCTGTCCAGAAAATTGTCCATTTCTTTTACATTTTCCAATTTTGTGAAGTACAAGTTTTTGTAGTATGACTTAATGATTTTCTGGATTTTTTTGGTGTCTGTTATTATGTCCCCCTTTTCATTTCTGATTTTGTTAATTTGGATGTTCTTTCTCTGCCTTTTGGTTAGTTTGGATAAGAGTTTGTCTATCTTGTTGATTTTCTCAAAGAACCAGCTCTTTGTGTCATTAATTATTTGTATTGTTTTCTCTGTTTCTGTTTTATTAATTTCAGCCCTCAAATTGATTATTTCCTGTCATCTTCCCCTCCTGGGTGAGTCTGTTTCTTTTTGTTCTAGATCTTTCAGGTGTGCTGTTAAGTTGCTAGTGTCAGATTTCTCTGCTTTGTTTATGTAGGCACTTAGTGCTATGAACTTTCCTCTCAGCAGTACTTTCATAGTGTCCCATAGGTTTGGATATGCTGTGCCTTCAGGTTGTTGAATTCTAGGAAGTCTTCCATTTCTTTCTTTATTTCTTCCTTGACCCAGAAATGATTCAATTGAACACTGTTCAATTTACATGAGTTTATAGGCTTTCTGCAATTAGTGTTGTTGTTGAATTCTAACTTTAAACCATTTTGATCAGATAAGATACAGAGAGTTCGTTTAATTTTTTTTATATCTGTCGAGGTTTGCTTTGTTACGAAGTATGTGGTCAATTTTAGAGAAGGTTCCATGAAGTGCTGAGAAGAAAGTATATTATTTTGTGTTTAGGTGAAATGTTCTATAGATGTCTGTTAAGTCCATTTGAGTCATGACATCTGTTAGTTCTCTTATTTCTCTATTAGATTTCTGTCTCGTTGACCTGCCCATTGGGGACAGTGGGATGTTGAAGTCTCCTACTGTTATCATGTGGGGCTTGATGTATGACTTAAGCTTCAATAATATTTCTTTTACATATGTAGTTGCTCTTGTATTTGTGGCTAGATGTTCAGGATTGAGGCTTCATCCTGATGGATTTTCCTGTGATGAGTATGAAGTGTCCTTCTCCATCTCATCAGATTGATTTTAGTTTGAAGTTATATATTAGAATAGCTACACCCACTTGTTTCTTAGGTCCATTTGATTGGAAAATCTTTTCCCAACCCTTTACTCTGAGGTAATGTCTGCCTTTGAGGTTGAGGTGTGTTTTTTGTATACAGCAGAAGGATGGATTCTGCTTTCATATTCATTTTCTTACTGTGTCTTTTTATAGGTGAATTGAATCCATTGATATTAAGAGATATTAATAAGTACTAATTGTTAATTCCTGTTATTTTTGGTGGTAGTATTTGTGTGTTTCCCTTCTTTGGGGTTTGCTGGTGTGAGATTATCTGTTGCCTGTGTTTTTTGTGGATGCAGTTAGCTTTTTTGGGTTGGAGTTTCCCTTCTGGTACTTTCTGTAGGGCAAGTTTGTGGATAGGTGTTATTTAAATCTAGTTTTGTCATGGAATATCTTGTTTCCTCCCTCAATAGTGATTGAAAGCTTTGCTGGGTATAGTAGTGTGGGCTTGAATCCGTGGTCTTTTAGTGTCTATAGCAGATCTTTCCAGGACCTTCTGACTTTCATGGTTTCCATTGAGAATTCACGTGTAATTCTGATAGGTTGCCTTTACATGTTACTTGGCCTTTTTCTTTGCAGCTCTTAATATTCTTTCTTTATTCTGTATGTTTTCTGTTTTGATTTTTGTATGATTATGGGACTTTTTTTAAAATCCAATCTATTTGGTGTTCTGTAAGTTTCTTATACCTTCATAAAGATGAAAGTTTTCTTCAACGATTTTGCTGAATATGTTTTCTGTGCTTTTGAGCTGGACTTTTTCTTCTTCTTCTATCCCTATTATTCTAGGTTTGGTCTTTCATGGTGTCCCAGATTTCCTGGATGTTTTGTGTTAAGAATTTCTTGGATTTAACACTTTCTTTGACTGATGAATTTATTTCCTCTATAGTATCTTCAACACCTGAGATTCTGTCTTCCATCTCTTGTATTCTGTTGGTTATGCCTACATCTGCAGTTCCCATTCACTTACCCAGAATTTCCATTTCCAAAATCCCCTCAGTTTTTATTTTCTTTATTGCCTCTATTTCAGTTTTCAAGTCTTGAACTGTTTGAACTGTTTGCTTCACCCATTTGATTGTTTTTTTTTTCTTGATTTTCTTGGGTTTCTTTAAAAGATTTATTGAGTTTTTTCCAAATTTTTATTTGTCTTTTCCTCCTTTTATTTAAGAAAAATTTTCATTTTCTCTTTAAAGGTCTCCATCATCCTCATAAAGTTACATTTAAAATCGTTTTCTTCTGTTTCTTCTGTGTTAGAATGATCAAGTTTTCCTGTTGTATGACCCTTGGTTCTGGCATTACCATGTTGCTTTTTGGGTTGTTGAATCAATTCTTGTGCATTGACACCTACCCATCTCTTCCTCTGATTGGTGCCGGCAGTGTCTGTGCCTCCTAGTCCAATCTGTCTGTGTCTTTGGCAACTGTTCTTGGTCTGCTCTGTGCTGTCACTAACTGTCTCAGGGAGCTGCTCAGTTCTTTCTTGGGCCACTCTCTTGGTTAACTCCCTTGGTCTGCTCTTTGGGTCCACTCTGTTCAGTTGCAGCCTCTTGGTCTGCTCTGAAGTCACAGTCTATGCTTCAGAGTTCCTCTGAGGTCATGGGATCTGATCCCCAGCAAAAGAGTCCTAATGTATCAAACATGCTATCTGTATTTCTTTTGCTAAGAAAAAAATCACAACCTAGTGTTTTTCTATGTCTCGTGTATTTCAGATAGTTTGTTAAGCACAGACGAGTTTATTATCATCCTACTATTAAATCATTGTATGCAGTTTTAAATATATATTACTTAGACTACTTTTCTATCAAAGTGATTTGGCCATTTGCTTATAAGAAAAAGGTGTGTTGTCAGGTGGTGGTGGTGCATGCCTTTAATTCCATCATTTGGGAGGCAGAGGGAAGCAGATATCTGTGAATCAGAGGCCAGCCTGGTCTACAGAGTGAGTTCCAGGACAGCCAGGACTCTTTCACGGAGAAACCCTGTCTCAAAAAATCCAAAAAAAAAAAGGAAAGGAAAGGAAAAGAAAGATATGTGTCATCTATTGCCATCCCCAAGAGTGTCTTAAAGGTCTTTCATTACCCAGTGTCTGGATCCCACATTTTTAGATTCAACTGTGGAAATTTTCTTCAAGAACACCATCATGCTATGTCAAATCACAAAAGAACAAGGCATAAGCCCTTATGCTGAAATCTTATTTATTTGAAATTTGAAATGTCTCAAAGAATTTTGCTAATTGGATATTCCATCTTTACAGAGATATCTGCTCTAGAAAAGGAGTTATTACCTGACAGTTGATGAAGAGCATGAAATGAGAGTGAAAAGAGCTAATAAGAGGTCATTTTCAGTAAAGTTATTGATGAGAAGTCACTTAAACCCATCCTTGAGGACTACAACCATCTATCAGGTGGCTAGAATGTTTCTTCCAATGGATTCCCTTGTCACTTCCCCAAAAGTCATTTCTTATGTATTGCCAAATACTGCCTGTCTTGACCAAATCCTTCACTCCAAATGCATTTCCTTCCTTTTTTATTATAGTCTGTCTTCACACAATATCTCACAAAACTGACTACTATGAGTTCTTGAGTTGTTTAAAACTACCGTCCACACTCAAACAGATTTTGCAACATATGTGTTCATCTTAGTGGTACCATTATACTTGTTGCTGGTCTCCTGCACATGCATCCTGATGAGCATCCTGAGGATCCAGTCACAAGAGGGTCACAGAAAGTTCTTCTCCACCTGTTCCTCCCACCTCTGTGTGGTTGGCCTCTTCTTTGGCAAAGCTGTTGTCATGTACATGGTCCACAAGTCCCAGTACATGAGATGTAGCAGAAAATGCTTTCCCTGTTTTACACTTTTTCCCAACCCCATGCTGAACTCCCTGACCTACAGCCTGAAGAATGCTGAGGAAAGGATGCTCTCTGGAGGGCACTGTGCAAAGAAAGTCATTCCTAGTTGCTGTAATGCTTGGACCACAAGTCTCAATAGTTTCTTCTAATCTTTGTCTCAATTATTTTCTAAATCCAGGAATTTTCACTGTCTGTTCTTAACTGTGTCTACTAATATTGGATCACAGTTTCTCCTAACCTGCAGGATTAGTAAGTTGCATTCCTTTGCTTTCCAGGGAATGAGGTTTTGGAAGGTATAATATTTCTTTCTATTGAATTGATTAGCTGTGAAATTAAATGATATTTTAATTCATTCTCTGAGTCTCTTTATTTGAATTTGTTAATCAATCTCTTTCATCTAATTAAATGACCTGACATACTACATAAGATTAAGAAAAAAAAGAAACTATGTCCAAACACAGTGACACCCCCATCTCATCATACACCTAATGATTTCCCAATTACACTTGACCAGTCCAGGAATTATTTGGAGGTCTTAGTCATTGTCTATTACATTTGTCCCTTTCAAAAGAAAATTTCTGACACTTTAGAGAATCAACCTGTTGGATGATGTGAAGGAACAGATTTAAGACAAGAGCTATAAGAATAAGGAGGGAGGAGAATTTTAAACCCCATCGACAGTGGGGAGTGGTGGCACATGCCTTTAATCTTACAACTTGGGAGGCAGAGGCATGTAGATCTCTGCGACTTTGAGGTCAAGTTGGTTTACATAGCAAGTTCCAGGATAGTCAGAGTTACACAGAGACCCAGTCTCCCAAAACACTAACCAGCCAAACAAATAAAAAAAATAGACATGAAGAAGCTACAGTATCATTTACAACATCATTTACAAATTAAGGGTTTCACCTGATGGTTTTAGTAGCTAGTGTGTATAATAGAGTGTTTGTCCCTTAAATAATCCCAAAATGGCATTAGATAAAATAACTTGGGCTGGTGAAGATTCTTTACAAAGATTTAGAATGATGAGCTAGTTCATATTTTTAAACTGCCCATAGATATAATAGACTCTTGTGTCTAGGGCATTTCTCAATGCCACCATGTTGGTAAATATCAGACTTGTTCAAAAGAATGTGTGTCTTCTTCATTTTGACATTAACAGATAATAATCACTGTTTAAATAAATAAATGGAGGCATAATAAGCAACCATCTTGTTTAATTGCTTAGTAAGTGGTTAATACTTGATATTGGTAAAACTTTATATGGATCATTTCACTTAGTTATCATAACAAATCCATGAAGATTGTCCTATTATTGGTCTTAGAAACATGCACTATTAAGGAATACATACTTGACTCTTTCTCAGGCAATTTGTTTCCAAAAAGCTCTCTACTTAACCATAATATAATATTACAGTTTCATAGTGCTATATTAATATCATTGCCATCAAATAAACTAAACTAGTTATCCTAAGAGAGAACATGCTAACTGAAGGACAATCTCTTTGTAGCATAGTGTATTTGATGGTGATCTGATCTGGCTCTACAAGGCTTCCTGACAGAAGGGTCACACTTCAGGGGATGTTTTCCTTGAGTGATGATTCCTGCACACAAAGTTTTTTTTAAAGTACTGTACTTTTAGAGTAATATGGTCATCATGAAGTGAAAAATAAAGATGGTTCTTATTAAGCATAGAGATTTAAGTTTAATCAATACCTAAAAACTAGGATACCCCTGATCTCTTCAAACAGGAAAAGATCTTCATTGGCTATTGAAAGCATTTTGTCTCTAACTAAAATGTGAAAATGTAGATATGCCAATAAAGAAGAACTCTGATGATACAGGAAGCACTGTCATGGGACAGCATCAATGAATGGACCATAGACACAGAATATGAGGAAAGAGGGGAGAGATTGTATACTTCACCTCTAAGTGAAGTGGGAAAGGACAGCAGCAACGGCAGCCTTTTAAGATAAGGACATTCATAGTTTATTGTGTATTCAAAATTATTATAACCAGCCACGTAATAAATGCAGAAGGAATACCACTTGGAAGATTGGTGCTGTCCATTCAGTTGAAACACAGCAGCACTTAAACTCTGCCTTGAATGTTGCTCATTTCTACTTTTAAATTTACTTAGATAATTTGCATTGGTATGGATTTTTGTATATTGATACAAATGTAATTATTTTTCTATTCCTGTTTAATAAAATTTGTCTACTGATACAAATTCAAAATTATTTTGTTATATTGTATATATGCCTCCACTTCTGATTAAAATATTTTTGTATATTGATACAAATGCAAGATTATTTTTGCCATACTATATTTATGTTTGCACTTCTGTTTAGGATATTTTGTATATTGATACAAATTCAGGTTACTTTCATCATATTGCACTATATGCTCTACCTCTGGTTATATATTTTTTATATTGTCACTATTTCAAGGTAATTGTCCTTGTACTTTGCATCTATTTACAGATAATTTTTATAATGTGAAGTTTTAATCTTTGAGCTATAAAGGCTATTGTTAATAACCACCCTTGGTTAATAATCACCCATGTTTGTCATACTTATAGTTATGTTAGTTAGGTTTTCTAGATGCACAAAAATGTATTCCATATAGCTTCAAATGCTTCAAAGACCTACAGAATATGACATTTAAAAGTTTTTATAATTTGGATTTCTGTTGACATGAGGCATGACTGCTATTGGCAGCACCAGTCTGTTTCCAAGAGAATGATGGGCCCTGAATACACTCCTTATGGAACTTATTATCTTCTTGACAAAAATGGCCTATTGAGCAAAGAACTGCCCTTGCCTTGACTGCTGACAGTAAACATGCTGTCCAATCTGGATAAGCAATACTCAAGGAAAAGCAACTGCTGAACCTTGCCAAGATAGGGTAGGACAGTTTTTCAAGTTTTCCTGCTTCTGAAAATGGTCTGTCAGATATCCTAGGCCTATAGTTAAAGTTGGATGCCCCAAAATTGCAGAGAAACATAGGGTGACTGTACAGGCAGTCATCTGTTTTTGTCATTTCTTGCGTTTTGGGGGAGTTGTGTGTTTTCACTTCCTGCTTACTTGGGTAATATTACTTTCATTCTCAGATCTTTGATGGGGTTGAAGACTAGATAGTTACAGTTACAATCCTCTTGTATGTTAGCTAAGGGCATATTATCCACAAGACATAGGCTCTTCAGGAAAGGACAACTTTTACTTTTGATATGATTAAAAGTATTTTTGCCTTCCTAAAAATAGTATTTCTTGTAGTGAATATGGACATAAGCATGTTCTTCAAATCTATGTGAATTTAAGAGTTTCCACCAGGGCTATTCTATGACCCCATAAGAATAAAATCACAGCATAATAAATACTATAAAGCTTACAGTGGCTCTATGTGGACTTTCCAACCCTCTCAAGTCCAATATCAAAAGGAAATAAAATTGAAAATGAAAATACCTTTAGCAGCAGGTATCTCCATCTATCTTTGCAGGGAGGATA
The DNA here is from genome assembly GCA_004026605.1 of Ondatra zibethicus. Classification (NCBI taxonomy): domain Eukaryota; kingdom Metazoa; phylum Chordata; class Mammalia; order Rodentia; family Cricetidae; genus Ondatra; species Ondatra zibethicus. The sequence goes on along the minus strand of PVIU01013032.1, from coordinate 19,934 downwards.
GTAACTATATAAGGAGCCACCTTGCATAGGCTACCATCTTCCCTGAAAAGAATGGTCTATGAATTCACATCCATTGCATTTCAGAGTGAAGGCTATCAAACATTTCTGACAGATGACCTACATGGATGGTTTGTGCCCTGGAAGATACTCTCTAGGGAAGATATTTCTTCAAATGCACCTCTGGAACATTCTGACCCCTCTTTATGCTCCCCAGATCTTTTTCTATGCATCCTTAACCAAGATCCATAATTTCTCTACACCTTGAAATACAACATTCTGTCTGTATTTACTAGCTGTGTGTCCTGCTGGGGATGAGAACAGAAATAGAAATAGATAATTGTAGCTTTTTTTATACTTCCCTACAAAAGTAGGCATGCATTATATCTTGTAGGCCAGCCCTTCCATTAAGACCTCAGTAGCTGCCAACTAGGCTAAGCCCTCAGAGAATAAAGCCTCCTTTTCTGAGGGTGCTGATGCACTTCAGGCAGGAGCAGATGCCAGGGTTTTGCAGAACCACAGAAGCTAAAAGGAGACAAGACGTATGTAGGTGCCCAGGCTTCTTCCGATTAAGAACCCTCCGTCCTAATATGTAAACCATCAAGGTTGTCTGGTTTTAGTTTAGCACTAATTCCTCCTAGGTAACTTGTAGCTTTCAGTCTTTGTGTTGTACACTTACATCACTGGGATTGATGAGGAATTTCATTTCTCACCAATGTGTACAGAAGTATGTGGGGAAGGTTAATGCTAACCTGCTTAAACATACTGTTCACAATGATCTAAGTGGGTGCTTCTTTGCTTTTTTTCTGTTCGTAGTTGTTTTTCAAGACAGGGTTTCTCTGTGTAGCTCTAGCTGTCCTGGAACTAGCTTTTTAGAATGTACTGGTCTTGAACTCGGAGATCCAGCTGCCTCTGCCTTCCCATAGCTGGGATTAAATGCGAGTGACACCACCATTGTGCAACGTGTACTACATTATTTTTGAAATTCACATAGTTAGATTCCAGAATTCTCTGAAAATAGCAAAATCCATGGATGCTCTAATATGCTATATAAAATGGTTGTTTACTTGCATGTAATTGTATACATCCTCCCATATATTTGAAATAATTACTAGATACTCATAATACCTAATATGTTGTAAGTGATATGTGCATTTTAGAACATAAGATATATATACATCTGTATGAAATAATAAGAACAAGTTATACAATTAGCTCAGAGACACACATCTGTAATCCTTGTTACTTGGGAGAGGTGAAGAGAATGTTTTGAGTCAGGAGTTTGAGATTAGCTCAGGCAATATGGAGAGATCCAGAAAGAGGTAAGAGAGAAGAAGGTAGAAAAAGAAGAGGAGGAAAAAGAAAAAAGAGAGAGGAATTGGGAAGGAAAGTAGATAGGGATAAAGAAAAGGAGGAAGGGAAGGAGAGAGGGAAGGTAGAATAGGGAAGGGAAGAAGAGGGAAGAGAGAAGAGAGGATGAAGAAAGGATCTACATATGTTCAGTATAAAGATAATCTTATTCTGTATATTTTTTAACTTTGGCCTACAGGTATAAAACACTTGGATTGATAACTGACCACATAAAATTTGGTAACTTTTATTTTACATCATAAACAGAATCTACAGCAAGACAGCCATAAATTTGTGGTTCTTGAAGTTTGATCCAAGAATGAAAATACATTATCAAAAAATCTACCTTTCCAACTTAGATTATTATAACCAAGACTTGACTTTTATAGGATGGTGGCCAATAAATTGTATGATATTCATGGACTGTCATGATATGTACAGAGATCATATATGTGAGGCCCATATAGTCACGAACTGTCTGTACAAGGAATAGCTAAAGGGTGGCGATAGATAGAGGTTCCTAAGTTCTCACTGCACCATGAATATGCTCAGTGTAGACTATGTATTATCATATTTTGTCCTCACCATACCAAATAAAACAAGTGTTGTATGTTTTTCCTTTAAACCATACAGGAAACTGAAGCTTGAAAAGGGAAAGAAATATACTCAAAATTATACAGGCCATATTGCATGTTTTCCCCAAAGTCTGATCTTTCTCTCTGCTGTGCTGTAATAAGCTTCAGTGCTTCCTTTGTTTGAAAATTTAACTCAAGGAAGAATGCAGATAGCTTCTTTAGTATTTTATTTCCTCATACTTAAGCAAATTGATTATCTAGTCAGATAATATATAATAAACTATCATGTTCTAGGCACAATATATAATCAAATACAGTCACAATTTCATATTAGGTCAAATACATTTCTTCAGCATAAGGAAGTCTTTTTCACATTTTTAAAGTATTTTATTTATTTGTATTTTATGTATATGAATGTTTTGCTTGTGTTTAAGGGAATTGTATGAATGTAGTGCCCTAGAAAGCCAGAAGATGGCAGGGTATCCTTTGAAACTGAGTTACAAGGCTGTTTGTGAGCTGCCAAGTAGGTGCTGGTAACCAAGCCCAGATCCTCTATAGAGGCAGCAAGTGCTCTTAACAACTGAACTACTCAGACCCCATAACAGCCTCTTGTAAGTGCAAATCCTGGAGAAATTAATTCTGAGACACATACAATCCTGACTGGCCTCACAGGGCTGAGAAGGAATGCATCATTATTCCAGACAAGTGAGATGTCAAAGAGTATTACTATGGTGGATTATAAAATAGATTTTTAAGGTTGTTTAAGACAGTTAATCTGAACGGAGACTACCTAAGTAATTGAAGCTTTCTACGTGATGAAGTAAATATTGTAACTCTTGACAGTCTCTAGACGTACTGTGTAGATGCATTCTGGGGAAGCAAATAAAGGCTGTTTATGAATGAGAGATTGCAGGAGAAAGCCATGGGAAAGTCATCAAAAAAAGGGGGGGAGGGAGAAAGAAAGATCCATGTAGATAAAGCAAATGAGATGAGGGCATGGAAGGAGGGGCAGGCAATGGCCCTTGGTAGAGACAGAGAAGGCCTTTACTAAATGTATTCGTTGTACCAAATATTTATTACTTTGTGGATGTAAACCATTCCATGCTTCAACTGAACAAAGATTGAAAAATAGATGGTATTCTAGTTATACTGCATGACTCTCCCCCCACATTTTACAACTGAACTCATCAACAACTTTGCTCCTTTAAACACAGGCTTTAATCTAGTCCTGACAAGTTTGTTCAGGCATTAAAAAAAAATTATTCCAGTCTTAGTTATTCAGTTAGGAACCACAGAGATGCTGCATCACCAATTAGTCATGCGGTGCCCTGGTTTTTAAACATGCAACTTGAACATACATATAAGATATGTAATTTCAAGTATAAAGAAGGTCCGTAGGTTGCATTTTGGAACTGGCTATAAATGTATTCTATAGTTTCTCCCTTTATTTTTTAATTTATGTTAACTCATTGACAAATTTGATTCATTTGTGTCAGGTATGATGGTTTCAGTACCATGCAGAATGAAATTAAAAAGAGTAAAAATTTATCATCTTTCAAATGTTCAGTGGTTAAACACTTTCTTGGAGCTCTCATGATCATTTCTACAGAACTTTGGAAAGTCTCCTTCTTTTCACTTGGGAGGAAAGACATGGATGTAGTACAATTCTTTTCATTGATCACTTTTGAAAAACTTTATATGGGTGATGGGGAGATAACAGACCATATGTTGTGTTGTAAGTGAATTAAACAGTAAGTGTACAGAGAGCAATTGCTAACAGAATGTAAAGGAAGCTCACATGACTGGTACGGAGGGCATTTTCCTCTACCACTTTGTGTGATTGATAATCATCTTTGTGGAGATAATTCACTCAGCCAGTAGGCTAGGGATCCCAGTTTTCTTCAGCCATTGAAAGCAAGAAGTGGATCAACAGCAAGCAGCTCTCCAGGGGGCACTCATGCCTTCGGCTTGCCCAGATCTGCACTGTCAATCTCATGTTCTGAGGCTTTTAGCATCTTGGCCCGAGTAGCTACCAACTCACCACATTCTCTCAAGCTCACAAAAGAACCACTGGGACACAATTCAGCCTTTGACCGTCTCAGACAATCTAATAAATCCTTTCTTATAATAATATACATTTTATTAGCTTTACTTCTCCAGAGAAATATGATGACTGCACAAGATAAAGATAGAAAAACCCAATCGGAGGTAATTCGGTGAAAAAAGTGTCTCAATAAAAATACTAATAGCTAGAATTGTTATTAAATATGTTATACTTTTCATTGCATGTTGCTATGAGATTTATAGGAACAATTTCATTTATCATCCTAGCAAATCCACTTCTTTTTACCACCACCCCCATTTTGAAAGCAAAACTAGGAAAACGGCAAACATTGCCTTCATATCTAATCTGATTCCAAGTGTTCCTTACTTACTAGGATAATGTAGCACATTCTTATCAGTATGATCAAATTAAGAATAAGTCTATCCTAACTGAATGTAGAACACGTAAGTAAATATGGACTTCTCAGTTTAATACAGGTCATGATGCTCCCAAGAGATTATAGATGAAGGTTCCTTCCTTGAGTTTGATTGCCAAGGAATTCAGAGCTTTAGAGAAGCAGAGCACATTCAGAACACAGGAATGAACAGTGTTCCCTGTGACAGTATAGATGATTTTAAATGGCGCATCATAAGACCCAGAGCCAAGACACATCTAATTTCAAGTACACCACTCACATATTGTGCACATGTACACACACACTCGCACACACACACACACTACTCTAGTGAGTGCTTGGTGAGCCACTGTGACTTTGCAAATTAGGAACTAACACTAGTCATTTTTATATCTGATAACAAGCCAACAAAGGGTAAGCCATGTAAACAATGCCTCTAGATAATTGTCCTAGTCAAGGATCAAATTTAGCTGCTAACATAACAAAAGAGACCATGAACTAGCATGCAGCTGGACTTGGGATATGCTTTCTACAGTAGTTAGATCTCTCTTGTGCGTACTGTTTCGCTGTTTGGGTTTTTGTTGTTGCTGTTGTTTTTCAAGACAGAGTTTCTCTGACTAGCCCTGGCTGTCCTGAAACTTGCTCTGAAAGGCCAGGTTGACCATGAACTCAGAGATCCACCTGCCTCTACCTCCTAAGTGCTGAAACTAAGGGCATGTGTCACCATACTTGGCCTAAGATTTCTTTTTATTTAATTTTTTTAAACTTTATCATTAATGTGTGTGTGTGTGTGTGTGTGTGTGTGTGTGCTCATGCAGACATGGATGCTGGTACCTGAACTTGGGTTCTCTGCCAGAGCAGTAAGTGCTTTTCACTTCTGAGCCTTCTTCCAGCCCCAGTAGTTAGATTTCAAAAGCAGTACTAGAGTTATTAATTTTTTTTCTGAGCAGAAAGAATATTTGATTTGGGCAATCAGGAATATTTTAATACCATAAGTACTAATTTTCCTTGGCTTTAAAATATGAAGTCCATCTATAGATAAATAACAAGCTGCTGAATTACACTTCAAGATTATATTCTTAGTGTAATGTTCTGTCCTGTCTCTTTAAGAGACAAGCCACGCCCACTCCCTTCCAGCTTCCAGCTTCTGACCCTGACTCTCTCTCTTTTCTCCTCTCTCTCTCTCTCTCTCTTTCTCTCTCTCTCTCTCTCTCTCTCTCTCTCTCTCTCTCTCTCTCTCTCTGTCTCTCTCTCTCTCTCCTCTCCTCTCCTCCCCTTCTCCTTCTAATAAATGTTTAATTTTACATGGTGTGCCTGTGTGTCTCCCACGTCACATGGTTGGTCTCAGGGACCCGCAATGCCTGCATGGTATCAGGGACCTGCAGCAAGCTGCCGGGAGCCCCCCCCCCAAAGAAGAAAAGAACAACACTTCGTGTTACAATCCACATAAATGTTGATCATGAAAACGAAAGGGCGGGGGAGGGAGAGACATGTCAGAAGAAAACGGAGATGAGGAGATTTAAGGATTTTTTTTTCATCTCTAGGTTAATATCTCTGGGTTCTAGAAAGGAGCAGTGAGACTTGCTGAGAAATCCAGCCTGGTTTTTAAACTGGTAGGTAGAAATAAGGATAAGATAGTAGCAAACGTTTTTGCCTCTAAGACCATACTGTGCTGAATGGCAGGATAATGAAACAGAAAACAATAGAAGACACTGATACCAGAGTTTAAACTGATGATTTGCTTATTGAAAGGTATTCATTAAAAGTCTTCAACCAAACTGAGAGTATAATTTGTAATTCCCACGTCTTCGAACACAGTCTCTGAACGGGGGCTTTACTTCATGGCAGGTGTTGCAGGCGCCTGCAGCACCAGGAGATAGGCATCTAAATGACCAGACACGAGGGAAGAACTGTGATTCCAGGGGTAAGGAAGGAAGCTCCCCGTCACAATGAAAGAAGATAATATTCTAAGATAATGAAACTGTATCCAGAGTATCATCCGTGTTCTCTCCCAGGGCTGCTCTGGGTACCAAGAAGTCACAAGGGCTGTCTAGCCCATAAGCACCAAAAATTTGTAGCTGGAGACCTGAATTTCAAGGGATCTACCAGTTGTTTCCTGTGGGCTTTCTAGAAAAGTTCCTTAAAACTGTCTGAGTCTGGGTCCCTACCCCATAAGTTACATATATTCAAAACTGCTTGGCGCTCAGCCCTAAATGGGATATCTTCATCAAACCCCACCCTGGCGCTCAGGTGTCCATGGGGAAGAAGACAAAGAGTACAAGATCCAATGGGGATGGATGACTGGAAGAAAACGCTGTCTTCTGGCCACAGCAGAGCTGATGCGCATATGAGCTCACACAGCAGAAACAGGGCCTGCACAAATTTAAGCCATACAGATGCCAGCACTGGGAGCAGGAAGTGGATACAGACATGGGGTTCCACCCCTAACCAAGTAGCTAACTACAATTATACTGACCAGAAAAGAGAAAGCCAGTTTTCTCCAATGGAGTTTCACTGAATTTAGCAACCAGAGCAGTCTCCATGACCAGGGCTGGCTAACCAACACAAAATGAACTCATTGATAACTCAATAAAACTTTTTGTTTTAACAATTTTTTTTAGTCTTATTGGTGGTCTTTTGCTTGTTTTAATTTTCATTTTTGTGGGGATTCTTAGGGTGTGTTTCTTAGCATTTTGTTGTTGTTTCTTGTGTTTTCTTGTTTTTTAAAGATGGAGGAAAAAACACAAAGCTAAGCGGGTAGGGAAGATCTGGAAGGAACTGGGGGAGAGGAAAAACATGATCAAAATACACTGCATAAAAAAATTTAATTAAAAATCTTATAAGCACAATGCAAGAAGAAGAGGAGGGGAAACTTCAATCAAATGAGAAAGAAACAGACACCATTGGGTGAGATAATATTCCATACACACACAGGTATTCTGTTATTACCATTATGTGAGAAGTTATCTTAAACCTGTCAATGTAGCTTGACCTTCTGAGTTTGGATCACAGCTGTCCTTTAGGCAGAAACAATGTCAGTATCAAAACATTGTTTTATCCTATGCCCATGTGGCTTCGACATGTCCCCATGAAAGATGGATAAGTCTTACAGTCTCAGAGAAGCAGCCCAGCCAGGAGCCAGAGTTGCACCCAGACTCATTGGCTCACACTGAGTCACCTGGGGATGGCCCCTGGGGAATTCCTCTCCCTTAGAGCCTTTCCCAGCCCAACCACCAGGAAAACATAGGGGATTCCGCCCAAGGCAAAAGATTTCTGAGTTCCAATTCTTTGTAATCCTTAACCTTGGATTCACAATACATTCCTTAATTATGAGTAAATATCCACAGAGAGCAAGACAAAAATTAATTCATTTGCTTATTCCAGTACTGAGACATCACTTGCACATAGTAAAAGCCCTTCAAAAGCCCTTGAGTAGGGTTTGGGAGCTGTCTCAGTTGATTAATTGCCACATACATGAGAGCAATGAAGTTCACCTATCCAGCCCCAGAGATTTTTGTTTGTTTGTTTGCTTGGTGGTTTCAATTTAAAGTCAGCTGGGAATGGCAGCACACCCATAATCCCAGCATTTTAGAAGGTAGAAACTAGGGATATTTCCTATAAGATGGTTGTCTAAACTAATCAAATCAGTGAGCTCTGTATTCAGGTGAAAGACCTTTCCTTGACACATAAGTTGGATAGCAATAGAGAAAGACATCCAATGCTTATCTCTGACCTCCACACACACCTACATATGTGCCCATACTCATGCAGGCATGTACACACGCATGCATACCAGACACACATGTGCACGCATGCACACACGCACACATATACATAAAACAAAAAGCAGAAATAATAAAGAAACTTCTGTTGGAAGGTGGTGGTGCACGCCTTTAATCCCAACACTTGGGAGGCAGAGGCGGGCGGATCTCTGTGAATTCATGGCCAGTCTGGTATACAGAGTGAGTTCCAGGACAGTAGAACTTTTTCACAAAGAAAACCTGTCTCAAAAAAAAACCCAAATAAAGAAAGAAAGAAAAAGAGAAAGAAAGAAAGAAGAAGAAAGACCCTCCTAACTATCTAGTGACCTAAAATTTTCATTGTTGAGCTTTCTTAAATCAACTGTCCATAAGTTCTCCAAACTGCACAATATAGTACAAAAATAAATTATAGTTGGTCATAATTGAGATTTTTGTGGTAAACACTGACTAAAATGTTTAATATGATGTTTGCATCAAGTATCTAGAATTGGTATCAATACTATCCTCACAAAAAAATACTGAGGAAACAGTTTATCTAAAGTGACAGTATTCTACTATAGGCAACATAATTCAAGACCAGGCACTTTAGCCTTAGATGAACTCTGCATAAAACTTCCATAGAGGATTTATGCATACCCATATCCTGAATAGCTGGCAGTTGCTCTGTTCCTAATAGACACTTAAAAAATATTGACTAAGTATGCAGAGAATAAGATACTGTGTAATGTTTGGCCTTCAATGAAACATACCTGTTACATCCTTCCTCCCAAGACTCAGGGACCTCAGTAGAAGACCATAAGAACCAGAACTCACAGACAGCTTCAAGAAAACGGTGTTTTCGGGCACAACAGGGTAATTAAAAATAGAAACTCAAAACATTGTGACATCCTACGCAAGACCTGTGCAAGCTCAAGCCACACACAATTCCGGCATGGTGGGGGGCAGGTGGGCATGAAATCCCACCGCTAGTTGAGGAGAGATTAGCATTTGACAGTTGCTGGAAGAGGAAGAATTGATTTTCTTTAATGGTATGACCCCCGGTAGGCCAACCACACCCAAGTAGCTGTCCAGCAATACAAACCAAACTCTGATACATGATAGACTTGGCCAGACTCCATCTCTGCCCAGTTGACAGTTTGGGATCTGCTAGACCTTTGTGAGCATCTGCATTTTGAAGAAAACCTAAACTAATCCAAACTTCCATGTCTTACAGATCAAGAAACGAGCCGAGAGTCTAATATTTGAGAAACATTTTGTGGGATTTGGGTTTTGTTCCCTGATCATTTTTTTCATTCCAGCACACTATTCCTTAATACAAATGTTAAAAAACGTTTCTGTTACACAATGATAAAAATAAAAGTTTTGTGGCTACTTCAAAACATTTTGAACTCTCTGGATTTTCAAAAGAAAAGAATAAAAATGAAGGAGAGAAGAGGAGAAAGAGGATGGAGAAAAGATGAAAGAAAACTCAAAATTGTGTGGGGAGGGAGGTGGAGGTGATGGAGAGGATAAATCTGAGAGGAGTTAGGAAAAGGGGAGGTGATTATATTTCATTATATGAAATTCTCAGGGAACACAAATAATATTTTTAAATGCAAGTTTGACTAAATGAACAAGGAAATGGCGAGCGTGCCCAGCCTACCACTCATTATCTCTAGCCTGGGCAAAGCAAAGATTCCTTCCATTCCTGGAAGGTTAGATAAGTTACTGTTCATTAGATTTGCTTTTAACACAGTCGTATAAGGTAGAATATTGATAGTTGAGGACGTGCCATTAATCTGAAATCACAAAGCAGAAAGGAAACAAATTAGGGTAGAAATTCACTCGTTCCTATTTGGAGGATACACAAGTGTTTGATGACAGGTTTCTCTAAGGATGAGCCAATGGCTAAATCTGTGGTTTGGGAAGGCCAAGAAAGAGGAACTTGGGGAGAAGTATTAGGGTGTTGCTCCTAAAAACTACTGTGAAGGTGGAGATGATAACTGCTACAAATGATGGGGTGAGGACGTGGGCAGGAGAGGGCTCACCTGAAGCCTGAAATGGGCACCTGCAGCATCTGTGCCACGCGGACAACCTGCAGGGTGACTGTCCGTGTTTGAGTATAGAGCGTGGTCCTTACACGTTGTTGTCAGCAGACAAAGAAGGGGAAAGCGGCGTGTCTCCCACCTAACAGGAAAATGATTTAGAGTCCTCATTTTCTTGACACACTATAAAGAGCTGTGGCTCATTTTTATGTCGATTTTTTTTCCTTTTAATTTAATTCTGAATTTATGTTTCTGTCTTTAAATTAATCATATCACGCATATTTAGTGTATAAAACTTAATGTTAAGATACATATAAATACTAAAAGGGTTATTATGGTGGAGCCAATTTACATGCCCATTATCTCACACAAGGCTATCACTTAATTTCACAAAAATGTCCAGAATATAACATCGTTGGCAATAGTCCTGCTTTCCATCACCTCACCCTACAGATGTGCTGCTCGATTCTTTTGGCTCACATTTCCCTCTTCCCTCTCCCACCTTGACTCTGACAAACCACTGTTTTATTCTCTGTCTCTATATATCTGATTTGTCTTCACTTTTCAGATCATACCCCTGAGATCATGCAATATGGGTGTGTTGTATATTTCTTTTATTTAAAATTAATTTTTTACTTTATTTATGTGCTTAAAGATCTTCTAGCAAATGGTAGAATTCCCCTCATTGTTTAATTCTATGCTATATTCCACCATAAATGTGCACCAAATTTTTATTCATTTACCCATTGATTGTTATTTATTTTTTCCCATATCTTTCCTACTGTAAACAGTGGTACAATGAATTTGAGAGAAAAGTATCTTTATATCATGATAACTGGATTTCCTTTCCTTTTGGTGTATGTCAAGAAAAGGATTTTAAAATTATCTTGGGGGGGCTGGAGAGACGGCTCAGTGGTTAAGAGCACTGACTGCTCTTCCAGAGGACCCGGGTTCAATTCCCAGCACCCACATGGCAGCTCACAACTGTCTGAAGATCCAGTTGCAGGGATCTGATATCTTCACACCAATGCACATAAAAAATAAAGTTAATAAACCATAAAAATATTTAAAAAAATAAAATAAAATAAAATTATCTTGGGTTATCATGTAAAAAATAATTTTAATAGGTAGCATTAATTAAGAACTAACTAAGCATCATGTATTATGCTGGGTTACACACACTGCTCTCCTTTATAAGCTTCCTGGAACCAGAGAGATGGCTTAGTCATTAGGAGAACTTGCTACTCTTTCAGAGGACCTATGTTCAGTTCCCAGCACCCACATGTGGCTCACAACTGCCTACAATTCCAGTTCCACAGGATCTAACACCTTCTTCTGACCTTCATAGGCTTTTGCACAAGCGTGGCGCACAGACATACACTCACCTACGCACAAATGCACATAAAATTTAAAAAATAATAAAGACTTAAACTTTCTGATTAATCTGTAAGTCCACTACATTTCACCGCATTCATTTTAGAAAAGAAGATAGATTCAGGGAGAATATAGATAACTTTTCTACGGTCATACAGCAAGCATGTGAAAAGACCTGAGGATGAATCTGAGTTAGTCTGATTCTTCAAACCTTAGCCACAAACCCTATATACAATGCCACCTGATAGCCTACAGTTGTGGAAGTTTTCTCTGGCAGTGGTAAGAAACAAGAAGGTTATCCTCGTGATCTATTGCACAACATGATGACAACATATTGCATTCTTTAAAATCCAAAGCGAGTAGGTAGAGAGTGCTTACTGCAAAGTAGTCAACCCTTCATGAAGTAATTCAAATGCAAACAGCTCAACTTAGCCACCCTACAATATTAATATATATATGTATATTTTAAATCATATTACACATAATAAACATTCACAGTCCTTTGATCCCAGCACTCAGGAGGCAGAGGCAGGCAGACGTCTGTGAGTTTGAAGCGAGCCTGGTCTACAGTGCTAGTTTCAGAACAACTAGGGTAGTTACAAAGAGACTAAATAAATAAATCCTAAATAAATAAATATGTACAACTTTATGTGTCAATTAAAAATTGAAACATTTTAAGAATATTCAGTGTTTTTACTAAATAGTGTCATGAAACATTTTAAAATATTCAATGTTTTTACTAAATATTATGTACATAAAAATATCAACAACCTTATATGCAGTGCTCTGTGTCTGGGATGTTCAACCATCCCCATCAGAGCCAGAACCTGAAAATGCTAGCATGTGCACAACATCAATTACTTGGTGAACAGTGACAGTACCACTGATAAAGTAATAGCTGGTTTTGCCCTTTGGTTTTGAAGCCAGGAGCCATGTAGCATTGTATCACAAGCTTCACAATTATCTCCCTGGGCTTTTAAAGGGCCAGAAACTCTCCAGCAAAGAGAGCTTTTGTTTCACAACCACAGACAACCTCAACTGGCAACTGTCTCTACATATTCATGCTACTGTGCTCTGAGCAGCAGCAGCAGGTCTTCAGGAGCTGCTGTGACCGATAAGAGTCCTAGATACCTGAGGAGGGTGGGGAGCAAGCAAAGCTGGGGATTCCCCAGCTAGTTTCACCTATTTTCATCTTTATCTCTTCTGAAACCTGTGGCTTCCCCGGATCCAGAGAGGTCACTAGGTCTAGGAAATCTGCTGATATTCTTGACAAAAAAAAAAAAAGAGGAAAGAAGCAAAAATATAGTAGGCTCTAATATAGAGCACTGACAGAATAAAGAACTGCGTCATCAGACAATAGGTAGCCATGCAAATGTCTGTAAGAGTACAGACAAAAAAAGATCTGACCTTTTTAGCTTACACTGGAAAGTATCCATGATGCACTGAGAAAACCAAGCATGAAGAAAAGGATGCTATTCTACATCTCGATGCGTTCTGGACATAAAATCATTCTTTAGCTAAGAATGAGACACTAAAAACTGAAAAGACAGTGACAGACCTGACACTTATACTATCACTGACAACTTTCTATGTCAATACTGGGGATGGAACTCGGGACTTAGTGTATGCTAGGTAAGTATTGTACCACTGACCTGCTGAGAAGCTGAGTCCTCAGCCTCTGTGGCAACTTCATTAATAAGAATGGGAATTTACTAATCAAAATCAGATCAGTTCATCCAAATACCTACCCCACCTATGAGCTGCTGGAGCATGTGAAGGGGCTAGTCCAGCTGAACCAAAGTGACAGAATCTCCATGACTCAGGGCAACATCATGATATCCTAGAGGAGTCTCTGTGTGGTTGTGGTAGTGATGGAGTAGTAGAAGCCAGAGGCCTCCAGCTAGACCAATGACCTATTGCAAGGACATTTGTAAGTAAAGCCATTTGAACAGAAGGATATACTGTGTGATACACCATGACACACTGCAGCTCCCACAGCGAGATGTTTTTCTTTTGTTATTTTTTATTGTCTTTTTTGAGGGGAGGTTAGAAGGGTGGAGGGCAGATAAGGAAGGACAGGAAATGAGTGAGATTGCGGTGCACTATGTGAAATTCACAAAGAAAATTTGTTTTTTAAATTATAAAAAAAAAAGTTGGTTCAGGAGCCAGGGAGTGATGGCGTAAAGCTTTGATCCTAAAACTCAGGAGGTTGAGATAGGCAGATCTCCCTGAGTTTGAGGCCAGCCTGGTCTACAGAGTGAGTTCCAAGACAGCCAGGGCTACACAGTGAAATCCTGCCATAGGAACTCCTTCATCCAGTAGCCTTTAAGATACCAGCCCACTTGGGCATGGCCTGTCATACTATAAATACCAATGTAAAACGCACACTAGCTCTCTCTTCTGGCCACTGCGTTCAGTTCCTGTTCCCCATTCATGGAGAGGACTGTGATCTGTGAGTCTACCCCTAAATAAATAACCCTTCATTATACTCAATTCTGAGCTAGCGTGGGATTATTTTGTAACTTCCATCATCAAAATCCTGTCTCAAGAAATCAATCAACTAACCAAGCAAACAAACATAGTTTAGGAAATGTAAGAGAAAGGACGCTTCTGTGTCTCTTACTGATGGTAAACCCAAGACTGAAAATAAAAAGAGAAATAACATCAGCGAATGTTTTTGGACATATATTTGAAATTCAGTCCACTCTTTTTGAGACAAGATTTCTCTTTGAGGCCCTGGCTGGTCTTGAACTCACAGAGATGTGCCTGCCTCTTCCTCTCCAGTGCTGGGATTAAAGGAGTGCACTACCACTGTCCTCCCAGTCCACATTGAAAGCAATTTTAAAAAGCTTAAGCAGTACCAGTAGAGCTATTTGGAGGGGTGTGTGTGCCCGGCCGCCCAGACACCCCGGGAAGGGAGTACAGGTGCCCTACAATCCCCTAAACTTTCTGGACATTCAGCGGAGCTTCTCCCCAGCTACTGGCTTTTCTAATTATCCCACCCCAGCTTGCCCCCAAGCACCCCTTTCCATATGCAGGGTCCTAGGATTCCCCAAATTAGCCTGCTTAGGGGATGAGGCTCTGGGAACAAAGTGGTGAGTGCAAGGCAACAGGGGTTTCTTTGTTCCATGGAGCCAGCACCGGCATCTACCAAGCGTGCCCTTTTGTCTGCAAGGTTCTTGGCCAGCAAGTGGCCCTGATCCAGTACCAGTAGGTCCATCTCGAGAGGGTACTTAGATCGACCACCACAGCCTATTTCAGGGAGGAGGGCACCTGAGAGCCAACTCCAGTGCTGAGGGGACCTAAGAGAGGGCAGAACAAGAAAAATCCCCAAGTACACAGTTAGCCACAGCAAAAATAGGACCAAGCTGCCGAGACTCTCCTGACTGCATTTGAAGGAAGACATGGGCAGGCACCAATGAAAGAATTCCTCCAACAACCAGAAAAGCAACATGATAACACCAGAATCCAGCGAATATGCAACAGGAAGACTGGAACAACCTAATCCAGAGGAAGTAGAAGAAATCAACTTTAAATGTAACATTATGAAAGTGATAGAAACCATTAAAGAGGATGTGAAAAACTCCTCTAAAGAAATGGATGAGAAGACTAACAAAAAGTTAGAAGTAATGAATAAATCCCTCAGAGACACCACAGAAAACCAAGAAAAAGCAATCAAACAGGTAGTGGAAACAGTTCAAGACCTGAAAACTGAAATGGAGACAAAGAAAAAAACACAAACGGAGGGATGGCTGGATATGGAAAATCTGGGTAAACGAACAAGAACTACAGAGACAAGTATAACCAACAGAATACAAGATATAGAAGAAAGAATCTCAGACGTTGAAGATACGATAGAGATAATAAACTCACTGATCAAAGAAAACAACAAATCCAACAAATTCTTAACACAAAACATCCAGGAAAACTGGGACACCATGAAAAGACCAAACCTAAGAATAATAGGAGTAGAAGAATGAGAAGAATTCCAGCTCAAAGGCCCAGAAAATATATTCAACAAAATTATAGAGAAAACTTTCCCAACTTAAAGAAGGATATTCCTATGAAGGTACAAGAAGCATACAGAACACAGAATATACTGGATCAAAAGAAAACATCCCCTCGCCATAAAATAATCAAAACACAAAACATACAGAATAAAGAAATAATATTAAGAACTGCAAAGGAAAAAGGTCAAGTAACATATAAAAGCAAACCCATCAGAATTACACCTGACTTCTCTATGGAAACCATGAAAGCCAGAAGGTCTTGGATAGATGTGCTGCAGAAACTAAGAGACCATGGATGCTAGCCAAGACTACTATATCCAGCAAAGCTTTCTTTCACCATCGATGTAGAAAACAATATATTCCAGGATAAAAACAAATTTAAGCAATACATAGCCACAAACCCAGCCTTACAGAAAGTACTAGAAGGAAACCACAACTAAAGGAAGCAAACAACACCCATAATAACACAGACATCTAACAGCCCTCCACTGGCACAACTCAAAGAAGGGAAACACACAAACTCTACAACCCTAAAAAAATAACCGCAGTTAATAACCTTGGTCATTAATATCACTTAATATCAATGGACTCAATTCACCTATAAAAAGGCACAGGTTAAGAGAATGGATACGAAAACAGGATCCAACATTCTGTTGTTTACAAGAAATACAATCAAATTCAATCAAACGGCCCTAAGAAACAAGTGGGTGTGGCTATACTAATATCAAACAAAATCGATTTCAAACTAAAATCAATCAGAAGAGATGGAGATGGACGTTTTATATTCTTAACAGGAATAATCCATCAGGATGAAGTCTCAATCCTGAATATATATGCCCCTAATATAAAAGCACACACATATGTAAAGGAAACATTACTAGAACTCAATGCACACATCAAACCCCACACACTAATAGAAGGAGATTTCAACACTCCTCTCTCACCAATGGACAGGTAAACCAGACAGAAACTTAACAAAGAAATAAGAGAACTAACAGATGTAATGAATCACACGGACTTAACAGACATCTACAGAACATTCCACCCAAACAGGAAAGAATGTACCTTCTTCTCAGCATCTCATGGAACCTTCTCGAAAATTGATCCCATACTCGGTAACGAAGCAAACATCCACAGATACAAAAAAATTGGAGTAACCACCTGTGTCTTATTGGATCACCATGGAGTAAAGTTAGAATTTAACAACAGTTCCATCCCCAGAAAGCCTACAAACTCATGGAAACTGAAAAGTCAGCTACTGAACCACTCCTAGGTCAAGGAAGAAATAAAGAAAGAAATTAAAGTCTTCCTTGAATTCAACGAAAATAAAGACACAACATACCCAAACCTATGGGACATTATGAAAGCAGTGCTAAGAGGAAAGTTCATAGCACTTAGTACCCACATAAGGAAAACAGAGAAAGCACACATTAGTGACTTAACAGCACACCTGAAAGCTCTAGAAAAAAAAAGAAGCAGACTTACCCAGGAGGAGTAGAAGACTGGAAATACTCAAACTGAGGGCTGAAATCAACAAAATAGAGACACAGAAAACAATCCAAAGAATCAATGAAACAAAGAGCTGGTTCCTTGAGAAAATAAACAAGATTGACAAACACCTATGCAAACTAATCAAAAGGGGGGGAGAGAACACTCAAATTAACAAGATCAGAAATGAAAAGGGGGACATAACAACAGACACTGAGGAAATTCAGAGAATCATTAGGTCTTACTACAAAAGCCTGTATGGCACAAAATTGGAAAATGTAAAGGAAATGGACAGTTTTTTAGATAAATGCCATATACCGAAATTAAATCAAGACCAGGTGAACAATTTAAATAGACCTATAAGTCGCGAGGAAATAGAAGCTGTCATCAAAAACCTCCCAACCAAAAAAAGCCCAGGACCAGATGGTTTTAATGCAGAATTCTACCAGAACTTCCAAGAAGAGCTAATACCTATACTCCTTAATGTGTTTCAATAATAGAAACAGAAGAGTCATTGCCAAATTCTTTTTATGAAGCACCAGCTACCCTGATACCAAAACCACACAAAGATGCAACCAAGAAAGAGAATTACAGATCAATCTCACTCATGAACATCGATGCAAAAATTCTCAATAAAATACTGACAAACCGAATCCAAGAACACATCAAAAAAATCATCCATTATGATCAAGTAGGCTTCATCCCAGAGATGCAGGGCTGGTTCAACATACGAAAATCTATCAATGTAATCCATCATATAAATAAACTAAAAGAAAAAAACCATATGATCATTTCATTAGATGCTGAAAAAGCATTTTACAAAATTCAACACCCCTTTATGATAAAGGTCTTGGAGAGATTAGGGATACAAGGATCATACCTAAATATAATAAAAGCAATATACAGCAAACCGACAGCTAACATCAAATTTAATGTAGAGAAACTCAAAGCCATTTCACTAAAATCAGGAACAAGCCAAGGCTGTCCACTCTCTCCATATCTCTTCAATATAGTACATGAAGTTCTAGCAACAGCTATAAGACAACATAAGGAGATCAAGGGAATACGAATTGGAAAGGAAGAAGTCAAACTTTCGTTATTTGCAGATGATATGATAGTGTACATAAGTGACCCCAAAAAACTCTACCAAAGAACTCCTGCAGCTGATAAATATCTTCAGTGATGTGGCAGGATACAAGATCAACTCAAAAAATCAGTATCCCTCCTATACACAAAGGATAAGGAAGCAGAGGGGGAAATCAGAGAAACATCACCTTTCACGATAGCCACAAATAGCATAAAGTATCTTGGGGTAACACTAACCAAGTACAAGATCTATTTTACAAGAACTTTAGGACCTTGAAGAAAGAAATTGAAGAGGATACCAGAAAATGGAAGGATCTCCCACGTTCCTGGATTGGTAGCATCAATATAGTAAAAATGGCAATTCTACCAAAGGCAATCTATAGATTCAATGCCATCCCCATCAAAATCCCAACAAAATTCTTCATATACCTTGAGAGAATAATAACTAACTTTATATGGAAAAACAAAAAGCCCAGGATAGTCAAAATATCCTATACAATAAAGGAACTTCCGGAGGTATTACCAGCCCTGACTTCAAACTCTATTACAGAGCCACAGTAATGAAAACAGCTTGGTATTGGCATAAAAACAGAGACGTTGACCAATGGAATCGAATTGAAGACCCAGATATTAATCCACAAACCTATGAACACCTCATATTTGACAAAGGAGCTAAAATTATACAATGGAAGAAAGAAAGCATCTTTAACAAATGGTGCTGGCATAACTGGATGTCAACCTGTAGGAGAATGAAAATAGATCCTTATCTATCACCATGCACAAAACTCACGTCCAAATTATTAAAGACCTCAATATAAATCCGACCACCCTGAACCTGATAGAAGAGAAAGTGGGACGTAGCCTGCAATACATTGGCACTGGAGTCCACTTCCTATGTATAATCCCAGTGGCACAGACAATAAGAGCAACAATGAATAAATGGGACCTCCTGAAACTGAGAAGCTTCTGTAAAGCAAAGGAGACAGTCATTAAGACAAAATGCATCCTACTGAATGGGAGAAGATCTTCACCAACCCCACATCAGACAAAGGTCTGATCTCCAAAATATCTAAAGGACTCAAGAAACTAGACGTTAAAATTCTGAATAACCCAATTTAAAAAAATGGGATAATGATCTGAACAGAGAATTCTTAACAGAAGAAGTTCCAATGGCCAAAAGATACTTAAGATCATGTTCAGCTTCTTTAGCGATCAGGGAAATGCAAATCAAAACAACTTTGAGATACCATCTTACACCTGTCAGAATGGCTAAAATCAAAAACATCAATGATATCCTATGCTAGAGAGGATGTGGAGTTAAGGGGAACACTCATCCATTGCTGGTGGGAATGCAAACTTATGCAACCACTTTGGAAATCAGTGTGGCGGTTTCTCAGGAAATTGGGAATCAACCTACCTCAGGATTCAGCAATACCACTCTTGGGAATATACTCAAGAGATGCCCAATCATACTACAAAAGCATTTGTTCAACTATGTTCATAGCAGCATTATTTGTAATAGCCAGAACCTGGAAACAACCTAGGTGCCCCTCAATGGAAGAATGGATCAAGAAAGTGTGGAATATATATATATTAGAGTACTACTCAGCAGTAAAAAACAATGACATCTTGAATTTTGCATGCAAATGGATGGAAATAGAAAACACTATCCTGAGTGAGATAACCCAGAATCCAAAAAGATGAATATGGTATGTAATCACTCATTAGTGGACTCTAGCCATAAACAAAGGACATTAAGCCTATAGTTCACAAGCTTAGAGAAGCCAAATAGCGAGGTGAACCCAAAAAA
>PVIU01013031.1:0-57621 GCA_004026605.1 Ondatra zibethicus | reverse complement strand
ATGTGGCGGCGAAAGTTGGCAGATGGAGAACTCACAAACAATGACACCAGGACCTATCTCTTCTGCATGTATTAACTTTTTGAGAACCGAGTCTTTTTGAATGCACTCCTTCCTAGGCCAGGAGGGATGGGGGTGGGCCTTGGACTTCCAACAGGGCAGGGCACCATGCCCTCTTTCAAGGAAGAAGGGGGAGGGAGGAAGGGTTGGGGGGTAGTGGGAGGGGACCGGGAGAAGGGGAAGAAAGGAAAAAAAATTTATTTCTTTAATTATGTTCTTGAATGGAAAAAATAAAACAAAACAATGTATGGAAAAATAAATAAATAAATAAATAAATAAATAAATAAAAAGAAATCAGGTATGGTCATGGTGGTATAACAGTAAACTAATGTTTATTCTCTATTTCCACAGAAATTTTCAAAGAATAGACACTGGGAATAACTCTGCAGCAGCCATGTTTGTGCTGGTGGGATTAACACAGCAGCCAGAATTCCTACTGCCCCTATTCCTCCTGTTCCTGGGAATCTATATGATGACAGTAGTGGGGAACCTGGGCATGATCCTGCTTATCACACCAAGCCCACTACTACACACACCCATGTATTATTTGCTATTCCACTGTTATTACACCCAAAATGCTGGTGAACTTTCTTGGGAAGAAAAATCTGATCTTCTATTCTGAGTGCATGGCCCAGCTCTTTTTCTTTGTGATCTTTGCGATGGCTGAGGGTTACCTCCTGAATTTCATGGCATACAATCACTATGTGGCCATCTGCGGACCATTACTGTATAACGTGGTCATGTCCTCTAGGCTCTGTTTACTATTAGTTCGGGTTTCCTTCATCCTCGGCCTTTTGCAAGCACTATGATGAAACTGAACTTTTGTAAATCCCACATCATAAGCCATTACTTCTTTGATGTTCTCCCCCTCCTCAACCTCTCCTGCGCCAGCACACATTGCAATGAGCTTCCCCTATTTATTTTTGCGGGACTCAACACCTTGGTGCCTACCATAGCTGTTATTGTCTCTTATATCTTCATCTTCTGCAGCATCCTTTGCATCAGCTCATCAGAGGGTCGGTCCAAAGCTTTTGGAACCTGCAGCTCTCATCTCATGGCTGTGGGGATCTTCTTTGTTTCTTTTACCTTCATGTATTCAAACCTCCTTCTATTAATACTTTGGAGGAAGAGAAGGTGTCCTCTGTATTTTATACCACAGTGATCCCCTTGCTGAACCCATTAATATATAGTTTGAGGAACAAAGATGTGAAGAAAGCTTTGGGAAGATTCTTGGTGGGGAGATAAGTCTTAGTGTTGGCAAATGAAAGATGGGAGAAATGAATTGTTCAACTGAAAATATGTACTTTCTTTTCCTCTTTACTTCTCTCTTGTAATATACCCTTATCAATATTTGTGGTTCTGGGGTTGATATCAGAGCAACCTATATATTATGCAAACACTTTATCAAATGGCCACATCCAGTTGCTATCATTCTAAAGTTATTCTCCCATGTATTGTTGATTCAATTTTCCACTAAAATGGAAAATTATTTTGTAAAGCATTTATTAGTGCATCGACCACAAAATTAATCTTTTTGTCATATAAATTAAATGATATTTCAGATCCTTCCTTAATATCAGTCTTCTACTATGGTCAGTCTTGCATACTGAAACCTTTCTGTGTCTGTAGTTCTGCAATAAGGGCTGTGGACCTATGAACCCTTCCAAACTCCATGAATAACTGTGAGTTTATCTCTCTTGTTTATGCTCAATGGAGGTAGTCACATTTTTTTTGTTCATGAATACAATGATATACTACAGAGGATGTACTTTTACTGCTTTTCTCCCCATCTTTTGCCCCTTACATTTCTTCTATTCCTCATCTGAAATGTTTCTTGAGCATTAGAGTATATAGTAATACAAAGCCTTGCTTAGGATTTAGATCATATATATACATATATCATTAATTCTCGACAACACAGGCAGCCATGAGTCTTATTTACCACTTTTCAGTGTAAATGGAAACTTCTTTCTTTATTGTTGAGAGGAGTTTATACCTAAGGGTATAAACATAAATGTTTAGAGAACAGTTTGGAATTATGTATATTTGATAATCATTTATTTGTCATAATTTACTACATATAACTGATCTATAGACTATTGATAGAATATTTGAAATAGGGAGTAACTATCAATTTGTGTTAGTACTATGTCTACCAAACTCCAGTTCTCAACCCAAGGACATATGTTCCTTGTCACAACAAATGAATAAATATACAAAATGTGAAAAGGAAAATAATACAGGAAAAGAGAGTAGACATGAGGGGGAGGGAGATGGGAGAGGCTAGAGTAAGAATAATCAAAATGCAAAATACGTGATATATATGTACAGAACTGCCAAAGTCCAAATGTTATTTTTTAAAAAAGAAAGCCTGCAGTGTCAGAGGGTCTAGTATGCTCACTAATATGGAATGATTAGGTACATGGAGATGGATCCTAGGATTATCCATTAATCCTTGAGATGACAAAAAATGCATAAGAAAATCAGGAGAAAGGTAGGAAAAACAGTTCTGAAAATAATTGGAAGTTTCTGTCTGTAGATTTTGCTCAATGTTTTAGCATTTCTTTTCTATTCAGAGCATGAGAAGTCACTTGATTTCCATTTGCCTCCTGCCTATTATTAGCTAACTGGTCCTTATATCAAGAGAGGTAAAGAAAGTATGTCTCCATCCCATCATGATTTATTATTAAGTACAAATTATTATTCAATTAACTGTGACTGTAACAATTAGAAAAGAGGGAGAATGGCAAACTTTAATTGCATATGAAAAGATAGTTTAATCCAAAACCCTTAGAGAATCTGTGATATAACTAACATGAGACTTCAGGAAGGCATTGTGAAGTAAATTGATATTCAGAATTAAGGACAAAACATATCTATGTCATAAATCACACTACAAAGCAATGAGGAGAGAGACAGTATGTGCATATACTGAGAAAGAAGAGCAAAGAATTTACCTGAAGGAAATTATAAAATATTTCCCAAAAATCCAAATGTAGACTTAAATGAATGCCTGAATGCTGTGGGATAATGCTTTTGTACACTGTAAAGATCTGTCACTCATATTAGTTCACTAAAACACTGATTGGACAGTAGCCAGGCAGAAAGTATAGGTGAGGCAACCAGACCAGAAGAATTCTGTGAAGAGGAAAGGCAGAGTCACAGTCACCAGCCAGAGGCAGAGGAAGCAAGATGAGAATGCCTCGCTGACAAAAGTTACATGCCACGTGGCTAAATTTAGACAAGAGTTATGGATTAATTTTAGTTGTAAGGCCTAATTAATAATAAGCCTCAGCTAATACACCAAAGAGTTTGTAATTAATAATAATAAATAAACCTGGGTGTATTTCTTTGAGAATGAAAGGCTGTGGGACCAGGCAGGACAGAAACTTCTGTCTACAAATGGTGCCCAAACATTTGCGAGAATTTTCACATAAAGCCTGAGAAAGCTTTGAGGGGGAAAAAAGGATTCAAGACAAACAAAAACAGATACAAGAACAGCTTCTTGGTAACCATCTTCTCTCTAGTAGGCTCTGTTTGCTAGAGGTGAGCTTAGGCATGGCTCCTTTAAGAGAGATTTCCTGACTCAGTCTTAGCCACAAATACCTTGGAACACTTTTAAGGGGCTCTGCCTCCAAGCACATTCATGGTGTTTTTAAACAGCCAGTGGTATACTTCTTGGTGGTGTCAGGGACCTCGAAACTCCACAGAGTCATGGCAATAAACACAGATTCTGCTAGTACCTCTGCCATGAAGCTAGACTCTCAGAAAGCTAAGGAACAGATTGAAGCTAGCCATCCAAGCCACAGCTTTAATACTAGTCTTGCTGATTAACAAATTTAAGACTCATGTGTTCAGAAATAGAGATATATGATAAAGACAGATTCAGATGAAAAAAATGTCTAAATGGTTTATAGTGTGTTTAAAAATATATATAAGCTTGGGAGAGAAAAGAAAAAGGGATAGAGAAAGTCCTTTAAAAAATAGAGTATGTACCTTTCCTCCATAGTCCTTCCCTTCTCCCTTCTCCTTCCCCCTCTCCCCTTCCCCCACCCCTGCTACCCCCTCCTCTATCCCCACCCCATGCTCCCAACTTTTGCCTGGTGATCTTGTTTGCTTCCAATTTCCAGGAGGATCTATATATGTGTTTCTTTGGGTTCACCTTGATATATGGCTTCTCTGGGCTTGTGAGCTATAAGCTTAGTGTCCTTTGTTTTATGGCTAGGGTCCACTAATGAGGTGGATATTGGAGAAGGGAATAAGATATCTACATTAAGGGAATTATTTTAGGACTGGCAAGATACTTGGCTCTAGAGGGGATCCCAGGTATCCACAGGGATGTCCCCAGCTAGGCCCTTGGGTAGCAGAGGAGAGGGTTCCAGAACTAGCATTGTCCCATAGTCACATTGATGAATATCTTGATCACCACCATAGAAATTTCGTCCAATGGATGGAGATAGAGACAGAGATCCACATTCACATCAGAGCAATGGACTGAGCTTCCAAGGTCCAGTTGAAGAGCAGAAGGTGGGAGAAGATGAGCAAGGAAGTTAGGACCTTGAGGGGCTGGACCACCCACTGAGACAGTGTGCCTGATCTAATGGGAGCTCACCAAATCCAGCTGGACTGGGACTGGACGAGCATATGATCAAACCAGACTCTCTGAATGTGGCTGCCAATGGGGGAAGACTGAGAAGCCATCAACAATGACAATAGGACCTATCTCTTCTGCATGTATTATCTTTCTGGGAACCTAGTCTATTTGGATGCACACCTTCCTGGGCTGGGATGGAGGGGGGAAGGCCTTGAACTTCCCACAGGGCAGGGCACCATGCCCTCTTTTGAGGAAGCAGGGGGAGGGAAAAAGAGTGGGGGTGTGGGAGGAGACTGGGAGAAGGGGCAGAAATGTAAATTTTTTTGAATGGAAAGAAATAAAAACTGTCAGTGTAAAAAAAATGTAAAAAAAAATAGAGTATGTAGGCATTGTGGTGCTTGTCCTCAATCCCAGCACTTGGAAGGCAGAAGCAGATGAATCTCTGTGAATGCGAGGCCAGCCTTGTCTACAGAGTAAACTCTAGTACAACCAAATATACACAAAGAAATCCTGTCTGAAATAAACAAATTTAAAAATTAATATAAAAGAAATAGAGTAAAACAAATCCATGTAAAGATGGAAAATACACAGAGAGCATGGACACTATATGTTATTGTGTTGTTTTTGAATTGTTTGACTGCTGAGAAAGAAGCAACAGATCATAAAAGACATTTGATTATAAATGCTACTGGATTAATCCAAGGTATATAATTTAAAAATGCCTTGACATCAAAATTTAAGTGAAATGATATTCACTTTGGAATAGAGGTTTTGCTTTTATTTCCATAGGAAATGAGAAGCCATGGATTCATTTAGGTTAAGAAAAATAAGGTTTGATCAAGGAATGTCCCTGAAAAAAAAAGATGTTTCAAAGTTTCAGAGCACCTCTGTTGCAGTTTCTCTGCATCAAGAAGAGTTTCAAGGCTACTGTTTGAGACTATCCAAACCCATAGAATACTCCAATCAAGATTTGACTAAAATCTGAAGTTTTTCTGAGGTACCCATAAGGTTATCAGTAACCCCAATCAGCAGGAAGTAGCCTAGAAAACTGCACCCACATTCTCAAAATATGAGTAATGGGTGCTTGTCTTTGTTTAGTGTGTAAGTTACAAGTTGTAATGGAAAATGATCAGGAAAAAAGCTAAATAAAGGATATTAGATTCAAGGTCTTGTTTGAAAAAGAAAAAAAGGGGGAACAATGGGGGATGTTGTTTTTGTACACTGTAAAGATCTGTCACTTGTATTGGTTTAATAAAATGCTGATTGTCCAATATCCAGGCAGTAAGTATAGGCAGTACAATCAGACTAAGAGAATTATAGGAAGAGGAAAGGCAGATTTGCGGTCACCCGCCAGATACACACGAAGTAAGATAAAAGTACCAAGCCACAGAGTTATGGGTCAATTTAAGTTGTAAGATCTAGTTAATTATAAGCCTGAGTAAATACACCAAACAGTTTATGATTGCTATAAGCCTCTGGGTGATTTTGGGACTGAATGACTGCAGGACCAGGTAGTACACAACCTTATGCCTACATCTGAAAAATTAAATTATTTAAATTAAATTATTTATTTAAATTATTTAAATTTAGTGTATTTTATCCAATTGGTTACAGCCTACCAATGCTAGTAACTGTAAGAAGATTAGAAGGAATATTTTAATAAGTCAAAGAATACAATCACATGTGGGAACTCATATCCAAGATGGCAGTGAGGTTGGAATGGCGGCTACCCATGTGTTTGTAGTTTCCCAGAGCTGTTATGGTTGAGTTATAAGTTTTACTAATCTTAACATAAGCACACATGCATATAAAACATAAATTTACACAGTTATATGGACATACTGTAGACACATTATCCTAACAGACAGACAAATAAGACACTTTTAGAGCAAATGCTGTAATAGGGAACAAGAACATTATATAGTTTTAGAGTGGAAGGACAGGGGAAACCGGGATACTTTTAGAAACCTACTGGTATAGGAGGGTCTTCTATTTGTGTATTGCCCTCATTGGTTAAATAAAGAAAACTGCCATGGCCTTTTGATAGGGCAGCCCTTAGGTGGGCGGAGTAGAGAGAAGGGAATGCTGTGAGAGAGAAGGCAGTGTGGCAGACGCCATGCTTCTCCAGCACAAGATGGACACTGGTTAGACTCATGCCCATAAGCCACAACTCAAGTGGCGATACACATTAATGGAGATGGGCTAAAATAATATGTGAGAGTTAGCCAATAAGGGGCTGGAGATAATGGGCCAGACAGTATTTAAATGAATACAGATTCCGTGTAATTATTTCGGGTACACACCGGGAGCCGGGTGGCACAAGGGGCCCTGCTCCAGGGACGCAGCCAGAGCCCCTCATTGCTACAACCTACGTCAGCTGACCAACTTAAAAAAAAAATCCCAGTGTAGGTAGGGGCAAAAGCCAGAAAATCACAGCAAACAGCTTAAAGAAGCAGGGAGAAGGAGGGAAGCTGGGGAACATGCATATACCGTAGGTCATGGAGAAGCAGAAGTGGGGGTAGGACAAATCAAGAGATACAGAGAAGCAGAGAAGGAGAAAAGTAGAAGGGGGGAAGAAAACATGCATCTAGGAATTGTGGGCTTTTGGAGCCTTTTAGTCCCGATTTATAAGGATTTTCGTAAAAGGCTGCCCAGGTGCCTTTGGGAAATCGGCTTTGAATCAAGCAAGGACCTATTTTTAAAAGTTTATGCCCAATGGGACTCAAGTCTGTTGCAATGTGTCTGCCAAACAGAGAACCCTTGAATGAAATTAGGGGTGTATGAGAAATGAGTGGGGGACGCCTCCTCACACCCAAGTCCCATCAGAAATGAGTGGGGGATGCCTCCCCACACCCAAGTCCCATCTCAGCAAAAGCCAGGCTTTTGCCACATGGATAAGGCTTCCATGTGGCTTCCAACACAGCCTGCAGCTTCAGCGGAAAGCCCAAAAAGTGAATGGGTCACCCCAAGAACCCTACTGGTCATATACTTTAAAGTTGAACTCACTGAGTCCGAAGTTGATCTTGCCCAGGGGAGAGCACAAGGAATGGGTGTTTTCCAGCACTGCGGCGCTGCATGCATGGGAAAAAGAGACCCATTTCGGTGGAAACCACCTATTAGAAATAATCCTAAAACGAGCCTCTCCACCAGCACAAAGAATTCCAATCAGACCAAATTAAACCAAATCAAAGATGCCCACTTTTAATAGATGTGTCACTCTTGGGTGGCCGAAAAAATGGCAGGGGAGAAGATGGAGAGGGAGAGTATAGGTCCATGTCCACATGTTCCTTTTTCTGGCACGAGCCTAAATAGCCTGTGGCATTTGGCAGGATTTCCCAGAGGTGGAGTCTGGACCAAGGCAACTCCCAGGGGGAATGGCTGCCAGGGCTTGGATGAGGCCCCTGACTTAATATTACAACTACCAATAGCAATGATGACTCTGTTGTATTATAAATGATGTTTTGTTATTCCGATAAGAAAAATTTCCAGAAGATATTTTATTTTAAAAATGATTTTAAGAATAAAGGTGCATGAGAAAAACACTAATGAGGGATCTTTAAAGGCTCTATTTATTTCCAAACTTTCATCTAAATTTATGAGGAAAATAATTTAGCAAAATTATAAAAAATGTTTTAAGGAAATTATTTCTATATCCAAGTTACTGACAAAAAATATTAAAAACAAAAAAAAAACTAAAGCTAAGAAATTGAGACAGGACAGGTGAAATGGATCACTCCTTCTACCACCTGAACACAATCTGTAACTGTTACAGATCCAGCCATTTTATTTGGGGACTATATGTAGCAGCTAGGACAAGATGGTCTTAGACAAGACCTTGTCATCAATAGAATCTACAGAGTGCCAGTACCGGTTCCCTAATACTTTGTTAATTAGCACTTTGCTTCCCTCTTTCACTATCTTGGTAACCAAGCACTCCATAAATGTTCACACGTTCAATAAATAGAAAATGTTACTCTATCATATTACTTCTTTTGATAAATTCTTTTTGGAATTGTTTATTTTACATATATATGTAAAATTATTTATTTAACATATATAATATTATATATGTGTTTATATTTATATAAATTATACTTCACTCATTTTACCTGTCCCTTTCCTACCTCCAAACCCTTCTAAGTACATCTCATTGCTCTCGTTTTAACCCACAGACTCTATATTTCATTAATTACATAGAGCTAGTGAAGTCTTCTATCTTGTAGGAAAACTTGCAACTAAAATATTTTTTACATCCTAAATAGTTTTCCTTATAACCACAGAAAATAATTGTTCTTTACAAGATGAAAACTATCAATATAATATTTAAAATTCTGGAGTAGAGTGGTGGTTCAGAATGCAGAATCTTCTTTAGGCATCTCACAAATCCCTTTAACTCCAACTCCAAAGCATCTAATATTATCCTTTCTATTCCAAAAGCACCTACACATACACAGGGTGCATATAATCACACAGATATAGATATTCATATACACACACACAAATAAATAAATATAAGAACTATACCTGTCTATTATTGGTGCAAACAAGAGGAAAGAAAAGTTACAGGAGGACACACAGACCACAGATTGTGTGTAAACCAAATATTTAAAATGACAGATCAACTCCAGCTAGGACATTGCAAAGGCTTGGGAGTGTTTAGGATTCTAAAGCAAAATTTCAAATTTTCTAAAAATGAAAACAAAGGATTCTGCCTTGCGCTTACATAGTCTCCCAGTCTACTCTCCCTTTCAACACTCCTGGTGTAAGACCATTACAAATGCTTCATAGGTGTCTGAATATAACAGTATTCTGTTTCATCCATAAGATAATGACAGGGACCCATCCAGAATAAGGTTTTTGATACGTGACTTAGTTATTTTTCAGAAATCGCGAATGGATACCAAAGTCATGCAATTAAACATCCTCCATTTATATTAAGAATGCTAATTCTTCAAAATGTTTTGCTTTTATTGGTTGATGTAAAAAGCTGAGTTGGAATATAGCTAAACTGGAAATCCAAGCAGAGAAAAAGGGAGAAATAAATTGGATCAGAGGAGATACCAGCAGTTGCCAAAGGAACAAGATGCCAGAACACCAGTAAACCCGAGTCCATGTGGTGATATACAGACTATTAAAAATTGCTTAATTTATATTTAGAACTAGTCAGTAAGAAACCTGAGGCATCTGTCAAACAGTTCACAATTAATATTAAGCCTCAGAATGTTTTCAGGAACTGTCAGGAGGGAGAGAAACATCGAGCTACATGAAACTTTGGAAAAGAGGTTAAAAATGTGTAATCATAGAAATTAAAAGGCATATAGGTAAATTTAACAAGGATCTAAGGAACATATATTACCCAGAGGATGAAATCAGAGAATATAAAATAACAAAATACAGTGGTATGTGTCTTTATACATACACATATATAAATAATAAGACAAAGTAAAAAAAAAGGAAAAACAAAATAAAAATTGAGAATTTGAAAGACTAATAAACTTAATAAAATAAGAATTGAGAAATTTTAATAATATTAAAATAGAAAAGGGAAACATACTCAGAACTAGCAGTTATGCATCATATATCTTTAGTATAGCAGGAAATTGGAAAGCATAGATATGATGGCAAAGTTTCAATAAACCATTACTTTTCAAACTATAGTTTTAAATTGTCTGAATAAACTTATAATCAATAAAGAAATAGATGGTTTAGAATCCCTATAATTCAACCTCATATGCTAGGCATAGTTTTATATTGAAATTATAATAAACTATAAAAGAATATTATTTTAATCTTTAAAATAAAGGGTTGGTTATCATGGATTTTTAAATTAAGTTTTAAATATGTTCACCAATATTATCATCCCTGAAACACTTACAACATTAGATGGACCAAGCAGGATACATTTGTAAATTTAGTAATATGTATACTTATTATAGGTATTGTGTGTATGTGTGTGTGAGCGAATGTGTCTGTCTGTGTATATTTAACAATTAGATAAAAAGAGGCCATGAATTAAAGAAAGAGGAAGAATGAAATATATGGTAGATATTGCTATGAGGTGAGCGAAAATGGCATAATAAAGGTAAATCTCAAAACATAAAAACAGAAAACTGTTTAGAGCACATGGGAGCTGACAGTAATTATGACATCTTGTACAAGATTTGTGCCAACCCAATCCAGTCCAAATCCTAGCCTGCAGAGGAGAGTCGAATACAAACTCCTACCTCTAGCCCTGGAACTGTTGGCAATAGAGGAGAGATATCTTTCTCTAAGGATTGAGTCCCTGGTAAGTCAACCATACCAATGGAAGACAACTCACAAGAATATTTGTGCATCACTAATTAATCTTGAGGTTAAAATAAACAAAGAGATAGATGATAGATGGATAGATAGATTGATGATAGATAGATAGATAAAACTGACACAAAGTTATATCGATAGGAAATGAGTTGATCACCAAAGATTTTTGGGGGGAGTTTAAAAGTGATGAAAACACTCTCAAAGAACTAATTAGTATTTTTTTTTAATTGAAGCTAAGTATCATGATGCATGCCTTCTTTGGACGAACAAGGAGAATCATGAATTTCAGTTAAGCTTGGATAACAATAAAATCCTGGCTCAGGATATATTTTGTTTAAACCAAGTAAGAATATATAAGACATTTTTTGAGTGGCCAAAGGTTTCACATAATGTTAAGGATTATGTGGCTCTATGTCTTAAATCAGAAAATTGGGATTGAACTAATGAAATTCCTTAAGCAAGTTTTGTCTTACAGAAGAGGATGTTCTAATTACATTTAGATGTTTAGCAATAGTAGTTGAGGCCCTGTGTATCTTCCCAGAGTCTGTGATAGAAAACATAGACTAGTGAATAGGAAAATCTATAATTTCTCCAGAGAGTAAATCCCTTTAAGACTGACTGATATCTAGTAAAGTAGAATTCAGATAATAAATAAGTAAACAAGTAAATAAATAAAATAATTTGAAAAACCTAGAGTATTATAGAAAGACAGCATGGGATTTAGTTATTGAGCTTTGTTAATAATCTTGAATCCCTGAGGTGGTGAAATGCTTCCTGAGATCATTGAAGCCATCATTTTTTAAAATTAATTGTGTATCACACATGGGCCAAATCTTTGGAGAATTTGTGTACCTTTGGGAATGAATTACTTTTGTATTTCTAAATCCTAGCTCAACATTTCCAAATAATATAGAATCTCTGTGTTTGAAACAAACATCTTCAGGTAAGTAGATTCAAATTTCTCAGAAGGTTGAATAAGTCTTAACTGATATCTAAGTAGTACTGTTCAAATTGTCTTAACAACAATAAGCTCATCAATATTGTAGATTTATCTTGCTAACCATAACACTGTATATACCAGACTTTCAAATTAATTTAAAACTTACACTGTCTCATTTAATTATCTAAAGGGAATTCCTCACATTATATTTACTACTGAGGCATTTAATAGGTAGTTACTAGCATGAAATCACCTACAATTTGATGCCATGTAGAGTAGTTCCTCAATGATGTTAAAATTCTTAACACTATGATCTATCATTTATGATATACCATTTGTTTTTAAGATTATTGTCACTTACTTTTAATGTGACTTCAAACATAGCCATTACATAAAAAAAGACAACTTCTCTAAAAACATAGATTAAAAAACGGAAATCATGGATTTAATATATTTTTATTTGCTCATTGTCTGTCTGAACATGCACTGCTCTAGACATATGTTTAAAAGTTAGGGATTTATAAAAATGATTTTCATATTTTATGCTAAACAGAGAAGCAAAACCTCAACATATATTTTCTTTCTATAGACACATACTTTTCCTCTCTAAATATATATATTTAAATACTGATTATTTCATGGGTAACTTTATAAACATTGTGAGCATCTGTATTCTTATATATTGAATATCACTTACTTTTCTTGGATACTCACCCATGCATATTATCTGTCAGATAACACTGTGTATTATAGAACTACAAAACAGTAGAATTGTGGAACTTAAAACAGGGGAGAAAACAGTAAGTGGCAAAAGTCAATATCTCACTTTCTGACTACAGAAAGCACGTGACCTATGCAATTGGAAGTTGCTCATTTTCACTTTCATTGTATATTATATTTCATTTCCAGTCAAATACAGCATGTATAATATCTTAACTTTGCTCATCTGTGACTTCCATTATGGGTTACTTTGGTAGGAATTTTAAATAATGTGTCAGTCTCTCTTGCCCTTTGAGATTACAATGACAAAACACATTCATATAAAAGATATTTACTTGAATTCTTTGGACGTACCTATGTGTACTTTAACATAAACAAGATTTCTATTATCTAGATAATTTTGCATATTGAAGAGTTACGATTTTACTGATTTTTAAATGGACTTTGTAGCCCTTTTTTATTGCTGCTAAATTGCTATTCTTGAAACGCTCAGCTGGGGTGAATACCTTTCATACCTCTCCCTGAATCTTTCTCATTTTGTTCTTTCATTTTGACTTCTTCTATATGCACCAAAATAATTCCCTAAGAAAACAAGATGCTAAGAGTAAACAAGTGTGAGTGTATAAGAAAATGAATCGTAGTACATGGATATTATGATCTCTATATTGATTTTATATATGTATTTTCTTATAATGTTTTATATATCTCTGGGGTTTTTAACTCACTAAATAATCATCCCCAGAAAAGTGAAATATTCCTGCTCATCTATTGGATTCTCCAAAAATAAGCAATGGTGGGGCTAATTTGCTCTATCAGATGAGTAATTTAAACCTCAAAATCATCTATAGTTCATCTGAATCACTCTTTCATACAAAAGTAAATTCAGTCAGTAATATTTGCATCTAAACAAAACTGTGGTACCTACTAAGTGCCACAAACTGTTGTATGCCTCTTTCTGCTGTGCTACATGTTATAATGGGCTTTCTGTCAATATAAGTTAAAATCTTCCTAGCAGTGGGACCAGGATCCGTTCCTGATGCATGAGTTGGCTATTTGGACCCCATTCCCTACAGCAGAACGCCTTGTTCAGCCTTGATGCAGTGGAGAGGGCTTTGATTCTGCCTCAACTTAAAGTACCTGGCTTTGTTGAAGCTCCCTATGGGAGCCCATACCCTTGTAGAGTTATAGATGGGGGATGGGCTGGGGAAGGAGGTGGTGGGAGAGCAGGAGGAGAAGAGGGAGGGGGAACTGTGGTTAATATTTAAAATGAATACAAAATTAAAAAAAAACTCTCAGTCTGATTCATCTGGTCACTGATCAAGTTCAGGATATCCATCTGAAGATATTTCACACTTAACAGAGCTGAACACCTTAGTTATTCTGAAACTGTTCTAAAAGTATTGTCTGTTCTGTTTTGGGTGGGGCAGGCTATTGCTATGCAGCTCAGGTTACAGAATCACTTTTTTCATGATATAGATAGATTATTCTTCTAGATAATATATTGTATTCTGTGCAATAAGATCTCATCAAATCTTGCTTTAAGATACACTTATACATGAAATACTCTTAGAAAGTTGTAGAAGGATTTAAAAAACATATATTGAGATAACTTACTATATTATTTCTGAATATTAAGAATGTTTTTGGTATAAAATAAAGGTAGTTTATTGTATGCATGAATGTTCTCTCAATATATTTTTGACATTTCTTTAAAATATATGCAATTTAAAGCCATATAAATTTTCTGATGTATTTACCTTTTTCATAAAATTAGAAATGTTTTACCTTATTATAGTAATTTTATGTTCATGCATATATTTTTCTGCATGAATGTTAATTCATAATACACATACCAGGTACATGCAGAGGTCACAGGAATAAACCCCGGAACTGAAGTTACAAATGGCTGTAAGCTGGCAGGTAGGTACTAAGAAGTGAACTCGTGTTCTCTGGAAGAGTAGTCAGCACTCTTAACTGCTAGTCATCCCTACCTCCTACAGAGACTGTTTCAATAATAAATTACTCAATGAAAAATATCATTATTAACTTTCAAGAAGCACATATTTCAACTACATTTGAATTTTAGGAGATATCAAATAAATAAACAAATATGCTTGGAGTTCTAATCTAAGAAATTTGAAAGAAGGCCAGTGAGAGGTTGGCTTCAAATGCTGCGAGGTGAAGTCCCTAAGGAAACATTGATTTATTAGTGTTCTGGATATTACACCTCGAAGTCAGCTCTACTTTGCTCTTTCAAGGACAGGGCTGGCCTCAGCTGTAGTTTATGGTCAGACAGTAGCAGTATATGTCTCTTTCTTATATCTATAACAAGGAGAATTCCTTAATATATTCTAGCTTTCTATTCTGAGAAGAAGCATGTTCTCTAGGGAGAACAGACTTGCAATTTCTATAATCTGTTCTTTTAAACTTTCAGAATTATTGTGTCTGTGCTCCCAGCTTTAGAAACTTCCCTTATTTTGTGGGTCTCCCTGGTTTAAAGACTGTGATGTTGACTCACATAGATGCACTGTAGAATTGAAAGGGATTATTTTTAAATTATCTAAGTTATATTGCATGTGACAATTTCTTAAAGTTGATGATTCCTTTGTCATGTACTCTGGTGAAAATTTAAGTAGTCTTATCTTAAATGCACAAAGTAATTATGTCTGAGTTTGTGATTTTCTTAATCTGCAGTACTTACAGAGTTAAGTCCATGTGCAAAATTACAAGACTCTGACATAAGAACGAGCAGTCAATAAGGTGAGGTGCAACCAAGAAGGTTAAACTCAGTCTTTGTCTATAAGCCTTTAAAGAGAAAGACTTTAAAGACTCAAACCTATACAAAGAATCATAGACAACTAAGGAATGCTGAAAGCAGGAGAAACAGCCTTATGTAGGGAAGAGCACAATGTTTTTTAATCCAATTACAAACAGTCATCCTTGAAAACATGCATAGGAGTAACATAATAAGGGTGTATAGGATGTAATAAGGACTCTATATGTATATACATATACATGTATGCATATAAAAATAATTAATAAAAATGGGGCCATGAATTTTATACAGAGCAAGGAGAATAATATAGGAGGGCTTTCCGAGAGGAAGAGTAGAGGGAAATGATATCATTGTATTATAATTTAATAAAATAAAAGAAGTAGTTTTAAAGCTGTTTATGGAGTGCACAAAAGTAGGGGAAAAATCAGGTTATCAGTGATACAATCTGTAAATGAGAATCAGAAATTAAGAGTGATCATCAACCCTTTCTCTCCCTTCTCCTTGTAGGTAATATTCTATAAGTACTGGATACTATGAACCATTCTTCAATGACTGACTTCATCCTTGAAGGACTAACAAAATGCCCAGAGCTTCAGGTCCCACTGTTCATCTTGTTTCTTGTGATATATGTGATCACAGTGGTGGGAAACTTGGGCCTGATCCTTTTAATCACCATCAGTTCTCCACTTCACTCTCCAATGCATTATTTTCTCAGTCATTTATCTTTCACTGATCTCTGCTACTCCTCTGTCATTACACCTAAGATGTTGGTGAACTTTGTATCTCTTTTTTGGAGTGTATGACTCAGCTTTACTTCTTCCTCATTTTTGTCATTGCCGAAGGCTACCTCCTTACAGCCATGGCCTATGCCCGCTATGTTGCCATCTGTAGCCCACTGCTTTACAACATTGTCATGTCTCAAAGGGTTTGTTCCATAATGATGGCTGTGGTATACTCACTGGGTTTCTTTGGGGCTACTGTTCATACCACACGCATGACAATGTTTTCCTTCTGTGGGTCTCATATTGTCAGCCATTATTTTTGTGATATTCTGCCCTTGTTGACTCTCTCTTGCTGCAGCACTCATATCAATGAGATATTGCTATTTATAATTGGTGGAATTAATACCCTAGCACCTACACTGGCTGTCATCATCTCTTATGCTTTCATCCTAACTAGTATTCTTCGTATTTGCTCCACTGAAGGACGTTCCAAAGCCTTTGGCACTTGTAGCTCCCATATTTTGGCTGTGGGAATCTTCTTTGGCTCTATAACATTCATGTATTTCAAGCCACCTTCCAGCAATAATATGGAAGAGGAGAAAGTGTCCTCTGTGTTCTACACCACAGTGATCCCAATGCTGAATCCCCTAATATACAGCCTGAGGAACAAGGATGTAAAGAATGCACTGAAAAAGGTGGTTGGTGGAAGGCAGTCATCATAAAATTGGGAGGAAGAAAAAAGCAACACATGAGAAGTTCTCTTTTCATTTTATTTTTTTTCCTTTATAGAAAATAGTCACCATTACTTGAGATATTGTTATGTGTGAGAATGTCTGAGATATTTTTGTGGATTATCAAACAATACAATTTACTGATGGATAGTGTAATCTTTGTAAATATTTAAGAGGAATAGAAATTGATGGAAGAGAAAGGGTTTAAACACACTGAAACATTTTGATTATAATGAAGATCTTGCTGTCACTGACTGGACAATGGAGATAGCAAAGCTACATTTGAATAAAAGTCTCCCATAGTGTTGGGCACATGGGCTCATTCATACACATACTTGTTTGTCAAGGTCACAGGTAGAACCTGGAGTGATGCAAGCACATGACAGGGAATTCCAGCAGCTGCAAGAAGCTCAGAAGTATTTGTGTGTCTTTTCTCTTGGAACATCTAGGAGGAGCACACTGCAGTTCAAGCGGCCTGCTAAATCTAGTTTAACTTGATCTAGTTCATCTAATTTAACCAGCATATCTCCACATTTGCAGCTTAACAAGTTCCTTACATTTAAGCTACTAGGTTTAAGCAAATCATTACAACTATAAAAATCAACACCAAATTCAATGCATTTCTTTGTCATTTTGTCATTACTTCTTTATGAAGAGTGGTTTCCCTCATGTTGCACATCATAACATAAGCTGTATATAGTCAAGAAGAGTTGCAGTGATGGAAGAAATATGACTGAATGTATTAAATAATGGTACAGAAATGGGAAATAGCAGCCAGGTGGTGGTAGCACACACCTTTAATCCTAGCACTTGGATACCCATGAAAAACCAGTATTGGTAAAATGTCCCTTTACAATGAATAAAGCACCATATATCAGGAAAGCATCCTGGAAGTGGAAGAGGAAGCAGAACAGGCAGAAAAGCCTGAAGGATAGAGGACTCTTAGGTAAAGAGGGCTTCTAAATGAACATGATTGGCTTATATAAGAACTCAGAGAGTGAGAAGCACCACAAGGCATTAAGAAATCTGAACAGAGGTATCTTAGAGCTGAAAGGGAAACTGGACACATGCCCCATTCCTAACCCAGAAGCTATCTCCAATTAATAACCACTTGCAAAGGAAAATTTGCTTTCAACAAGAGAGTCTCAATGGGGAAAAATTTACTCTTAAAAATAGGCCCTTTTCCAGCAGTAGATGACCAACAGAAAATGAACTCAATTCCATCTTTGAATTTTCTCATAGTGTTATGACAGGGCTTTTAAAACTTAGTTTTTAATTTATACCCTACAGGTATACAGATTCTTGGCATATGCATCATATATATCATGGCTTCCAGTTTAGTGTTTATATTGGTTTCCTGAGTATGCAAATGGGTGGGTCTCTGCATGTGTATCTTTTCCTTCTGCCTTTTCTTGGGCTCTTTTCCTTTTGTTTAATTTGTCTTATTTGATGTTTTTCTATCTTATTTTCTATTATTATTTCCCTTAGAACCCTGTTTATTTTCTGAGAGACAAAAAGGGGGTGAATTCAGAAGGGAAGGGATGTGAAGAATTGTTAGGAGTGCAGGGAAGGGAAGCCCAAATCAGTATATACTATACAGAGATAGTAATTTTTCAGTAAGTGAAATTAACAAAAATAACAAAAGCAGTCATGCCTATGTGTGTTTCAAGCACTTGGATGCTGAGGTAAGAAAATTTTAAAGCTGAGTCATTGGGTTACACAGCAAGATTCTACCTCAGCTTCAACCACAACAAGCTGTGAAAAATGAGAGACTGAGGTAAGGAGAAGAATTCTGTATATAATGGTGGGATGACAAATCTCAAAAGATATTGTTGGAATAAAACAGTCAAAAACTCAGGAACCTGATATTGAGACTGGGAAGAGCCAACTTGCTTCTTCCCCAGTCACATGTTAATGATTCTTTGAGTGGCTAAGACCTTGTTTACTTCTTCATGAACAAAGCTCTTCTCCCGAGGCAGCTCAAATAAAATATTAACAGATGTACTGACTAGTTTTTTTTTTTTTTCTGTTAACTTGACACAAGCTAGAGTCATCAGAGAGGAAGGATCATGAGTTGAGAAAATGAAACCTTGAGATCCAGCAGTAACGTGTTTTCTCATTTAGTGAGCAATGGGGAAGGCCCAGCCTTTGTTGGGTAGTGCTCCTCCTGGGCAGCAGGTCCTTTGTTGGGTAGTGCTCCTCCTGGGCAGCAGGTCCTTTGTTGGGTAGTGCTCCTCCTGGGCAGCAGGTCCTTTGTTGGGTAGTGCTCCTCCTGGGCAGCAGGTCCTGGGTCCTATGAGAAAGGTGGCCTGAGCATGTCAGGCAAAGCAAGTAAATCAGCAGCTCCAGCTCCCCTCCCTGCTTCTCCACCTTCTCTTGCCTCTGGGATCCTGCCCTTTTGGAGTAATTCTCTTGAATTCTTTCAGTGATGAGCAGCAAAGCTGAAGGGTAAGCCAAATATAAACCCTTTCCTCTCCAACTTGCCTTTTGTTCATTTTTTTTATGGCAGCAATAGAAACCTTAACTAAGAGAACAGTTTTGTTTTGTTTAAGTTACTCAAAGCCAAAGAAATTATTTTCTAAATAAAACATAACATAAAATCTTAGTAAAGAACCAGCAATTTGCCATCTCACTTAATTTTGCATCTTCACAAAGAATTTACGAATACATAATAAGGACTGTACAACTGTTATTACACTTGGGACAGATGTTAACAGAAGTCGTTCTTGTGGGCTGCTCTTAAATGCTGGGGATTCTATGGGATTGGTGTAGGTGAGAATGGTTTCTATTCCTACTAAGTTCCAAGTCCCAGAAGTATCACATAAAAGCAGCCCATCACACCACACAAATGCTAACGAATCCTGGGTAGCTAGAGGTGGTCTGCTTTAGGACACTGATAGTTTGTCCTTTTAGATGAATATTGAAAATTCACTTGAGCAAAAAAAATGTTAATTTCTCTTTTGACTCTAATGTGTGTAAGAAAACAGAAGGCACTTCTTTAAGCATCATAATAATTATCTGTTACATGAAAAAGAAACCAAGCAGTTTCGAAGAACTTTGCTTTCTGTGCAGTATCTGTGTAAGTGCCCAGTCTCATTTATGGCAACAGTCTGATAGAGGGAGAGTTGGCATAAGAACCATGTTCACTCACAGGCAATACTTCAGCTTTACTGGAAGTATTTGTTTCAGTGTTCTCTCCCGTATATAATATCTTTCTTTCTCTTGTCCTGTTGTCTTTTCTTATTTTTATGACTATGTCACACAATCATCTGAAGGAATGATTCCTAGTCCAAACTTAGCCAAATGTGGTACAGAGATCCTCACTGAGGTTTCCACGACTCTGAAGTGTTTGATTTCCTTAAGCATTTCTGTAGGATGTATGTCCTAGTGCCTCTGTATCATACTCATTAGCCCACAAATATCTCCCAGAGAAAGAAAGCAAGGGTAAACTCAACCTAAATATGTTTCACTTGGTAAGCAGTAGCTTGCTTCCTGTTAATGACAAAACAGGAATCTCAGACCATGAGGAGAGAGATCATTAATTCATTCATCTCAAACAATTCTTTGGTTCCTCATGACTTCAGAAGCTGTAGCAAGAGTGCACCCCATGAGGTAAAAGCTATTCAATGTGACAATTTCTCTCGGGCCTCCACAACACTGCTTATTACTACTGTCCTTACTCTGAAATTCCAAAATTAGGAAATGTGCAAAATCTAAATTATCTAAAATGTTAATAAATTTTCATCATTCTAGGTGAAGAGTTTAGCATATAGAAGAAATATATAAATCTATAGTTCTAGTTTCCAGATGGTATATTTTCACCTCACCCCTCTGTATGACCATATTCCAATTTTTTAATGTAAAGGATATATTGATACTGTTTTATATGTTAAATATTTACATTACTGAATTGGTTGGTCTTAGGCATTCTTAGAAAGTTGCATTGCATTCTTACTTCAAATTAAAACTCATTCAATGACTTCTCCAAAGATTCAGACTGATCAGCAATGAAGTTAAGACTGTGCTGATGTTGAATCTATCCATAATTTCAGCTTTTTAACCTAATTCGCCTTTTTGCTTTCCAAAGATATGGGGAAACACAGAGGTTATGAAATTGGACAGTTTTATTTCCAGATGATTTAGGTACACACATGTTCACACTGACTGGCAAAGGAATATGGAAGTGTTTATCTGAAATCTCGAGTACTTCTCTGTTTGTTTTATTCTTTGTATTCTCAGATCATCTTGAGACTACAGTGTGGAGCATGTACCTCAAAGTTGTTCACACAGAGGTTCTTTCCTTTGAGAGGTGCTTTAGGGGAATATTTTTCATTAATCCCCAATATTTTATATTCCTGTTGATAAGCTTTGTTCAAGTCAGAATCCTCATTTTTCTTTTCTGTTTTTCTCCAAATTATATAAAATCCTGGTACAAAGTATTCTTTGCTGCAATAATTCTCTTGCTGTGTTAAGCTGTGAATGATAAGCTCCACTCCCAGGCAGTTGACAGCAAGGGGACAGTTTGTCCCCACTCTCGCACATTATCTAGAATTCTGCTTGATGAGAGTCTTTGGAAATCTGGACCAACCTTTTACATCTCAAATGATTCACATTGGCAATCATTCATCCTCTCAGGTTTGTGATGATTTAGATGACAAATGTCAGTAAACTATCAACTATGACTTATATAAATTGGTGAATGGATTGTTCTGGAGCCATATACTCATGTCTTATCACAAATACTCTCAAATTATTTGATCCTGGATATCTACATCTGAAATGCATAATCCTTCAGATATTTTTTAAAGAATTCAACCATAAAGAAGTTAAAGTATATGGAAATAGTGTGAAATGTGAGCGGAAGGAAGAGGTGGGAAAGAGGGAAAGGAAGAAGAGGAAACCAGGAGGCTAGTCATCCTCTCCAGCTGCCCTTTCTGATGGTCCTTCACACTGTACACACACTGTCATCCAATGTGGCTTCATCAGAAAACCAGTTGACACTGAAAAACAGTGGATTCACTGGCCTGTGATGTTTCTTAAGAGGAAAATTGTAGCATGTGACTGTAATTTTTCAAGCCAGGGTCAAGAGCACTGAGGGTTTCAATTACTGAAATGGTCATGTTTATAGTAATAGATTTCTTCTTAGCATGTTCAACAGCAAATGCTCCTGTCTTATAATGATTACCTATCTGTTTTAAGGGCTATAAGCAACAGCTTCTTCGCTTATGACTAGGGTGCCAAGCAGCTGACAATTTTGAGAATGGTTAGGTGGGAGGAAATTCTCCTTAATAACCTTGGGGTAAGCAACTATATCCTAGGAACCTGTGTTTCACCAGAGTGACGTGGGGAAAAGGATGAGTTTTCAGCCTTTACCAACATTGTAGGGATACAGGAGGAGTTGCTTGAGTGTCTTGCTGAGAGTCATTTTCCTTCTTGGAGTGACTCATTATTTTTATACATGTTCATATCTACTTTTCATCCATCTGGATATAAAATATATTTCCAATGAAGTGGGATTGGGGAGTCATCAATTCTTACTTTGTGTGGATATTTTGAAGATCTATGTATATATACCTCAAAGCCAGAGAATCTGTATTAGAATCTCCTGCAATCTTATCTACTTCTTATTGTTATTTCATTTATTTTACTGAAATTTTCTATGGTTGAATCTGTTAAAAAGGCACCAGAGGGACCTTTGCAGAGTGCCATAGTGGATTGGGCCCAAACTGCAGAGGGTGACAAAATACACATTGCAGACATACTTTCAGTGTGGAGTTTATTAAAATGGTGGGAAGAGAGAAGGAGAGAAAGAGATGGAGATAGAGAGATGACAGGGAGAGAGGGAGGGAGTGGTAGGAGGAAGAGGGAAAGAGGCAGAGACATGCCTCTTCAGAAGAAAATCAGGGAAGAGGGAGAGATTGGAAGAAGGCAGAGGTTTCTTGTTACAAAGACCTTTGCACCTGATACAGTCAGGGAACTGCTTTCTATAGGCAGAGAGGTGCCCAGTTCACAAGGAGCAGGGCCAAAGTGTTCCCCAATACTAACAGAATCTTTATTTTTGTTGTTTGTTTATTTGTTTTCAGAAAGAGTTTAACACTAAAACCCCCATGGATGCTATATCCTATGCAGCCAAAAGTGATCTCAAAGCAGCAGCAATCCTTTGTCTGAGCTCTTCGAGCTATTGATGTTAAATGAGTGAGAAAAACCACACAACATTTCTACTCTTTACCTGTCAACAAATGTTTCTTTCTCTCCATAGAAAAAAAATATTTTACTAATATCCAGGAGGCAAATTGTTGTGATCTGGCTGCCCTCACTCCCCCTGACCAACAGCTAAACTTCCCTTTAATTGACAAGGATGTTTGTGTTCCTTCTATCTGATGGTTTTCCACAGAAGCATTTCCAGTCTGTGTAAAGGTATAAAAGGATTTAGCTTGGGCAAAATAATGGTTGCTGTTCTTCCACCTGAAAAGAAGCCTCTGTGTCTCAATCCCAGGACCCCCCTCCAGTCTCGGCATCCAAGCTGCACTGGCACTGCAGGTAGAGGTCCCACCAAGATCTGGAAAGTGGGGATTTGTGGACAGGATTGCTCTGTCCGCCGGCTAAATCAAGGAGCGTATTGCGGATGGTAATGTGTTTTTTTTTTTATCCCCAGAGATACTCTGAGGGATACCCACCAAAAGACTGACAAGTATAAAGAAGAGGTGGGAGGGTGAATTGAAGGTCTCAAAAAGTAACTGAAACTCTTAAAGCAACAAGGCACGGAAGTAACAAGGAAGACAGCTGAAGATTTTATACAAACAATAGCTCAAGTTAGCCCCTGGTTTATTATGGGAGGTGGTTTAAATGTTCAAGACTGGGAACAAGCCAAGTCAGATTAAAAGGAGTATGTGTTTTTTCATCCCCAGAGATGCTCTGAGAGATGCCCTCTGGAAGATTGGCCAGTAGTAAAGTGATAAAGAGGAGGTGGGAGGGTCAATTGAAGGCCTCAGAAAGATAGAATGTGTACAGATGTATGTTATTGTGTTGATTGTGTTGTCTTTTGTGTTCTGGACTAGAGAAAGATCTTTGATTCTGGGAACTGCTAAGAAAGGTATTTTGATTTTAAAAGAATGGGCCTGGGGATTTGATGCTTTGGAAAAGAGTGTCTGCTTTTGTCCCCACAGAGGATGAGAACCTGTGGATTCATTAAAAATTGATGTGGTTTGATTCACCGAGATGCCCTGAAACCTTGATGTAAAATACCCCTAAGAATGCAGCACCCCCGCTCAGCAGGTAGTAGCCAGACAGGTTGACAATGCCAAGATTCCCTAAAAGATTGTTTAAGTGGGGCCCCTTCAGTGATTCTGGAGCAGCAAGCCTGCTTCCCTGAGTTCAACTCTGCTCCATGCACTAGTTTAGACCCAGAGAGAGTATATCTGGGGCCAGAAGGCAGCTGGAGTAGAGCTTTGATAGGTGGCTGCTCAGGAGGCACTTTGCCCCAGCCCAGTCAGTGCCCAGCCTGGGGGATGCTGCGGCGGTATCAGGAGTATTGGCAAATAAGGCAACAACTGCTGAACCGCAGAAGACAACGCCCTCCTTGTAAGGATTCCTGCTGCCATGCCTGTGCCAGTTAAGGATGAAGGGCGCATCCCTGTTGTCTCCTATCAGCAGAAGAAAGGCCTTGGAATCACCGCATCCATGGTTGCCATTATTGCTATCTCTGCCACTACAGCTACTGCGGCCAGAATTGCTCTCTCCCAGACTGTGCAGATGGCTGAGACTGTCAACCAACTGGCTGAAAGAGTCAACAATGCTTTAGACATTCAAAAATAATCCTAATGGACAACCAACAAGTGGCTCTGGTTCAGGAGCAAGTGGACTATCTTTGGACTTTTCAATAGTTAATATGTTTTAGTTTTATCATGTTATGTACATTACTCATGGCACTGTATTGCATGTTTCTTCCACTCTAATGGAACTCAACCATCCTATAAGAGGGGTTTGGAATACTGCTTTTGTTAATTT
This sequence comes from Ondatra zibethicus, assembly GCA_004026605.1. Lineage (NCBI taxonomy): Eukaryota > Metazoa > Chordata > Mammalia > Rodentia > Cricetidae > Ondatra > Ondatra zibethicus. The sequence goes on along the minus strand of PVIU01013031.1, from coordinate 32,774 downwards.
TACTACCCAGTTAGTGCATGCTAATTAAGCCATAAATTCCACTGGGTTGAGCCTGTCCAGGCCAATGATTAATGGGCTTGGATGACTAAAGTAGAGGGATGGTTGCAGCTCTAATCTGGCTCGTTGGCACTGTCAGTCCTGGGGATACTTGGTTCAGGGTTATGTGTCTGGATCCTCTGTCCATTCCACCACCAGTATCAAAATCAGAATAGTGTCACCTGACAGGTACTCCTAGCGATGACTGTGCAGCCTGAATCAGTGCAAGTTTGGCTGCAAATGCTGAATAAGCAGTAGCCATGGATGGGCAATACCTTGGGGACAGGATGCCACCTAATACAGGGACTGTTAGAGGACAATTCCCTATGACGGGCATGATATTCCACCCAAAGTAACCTAAGACAGGCACTGTTTATTTTATTAAAAACAAAAAAGGGAGGAGTTGTTGTGATCTGGCTGCCCTCACTCCCCCTGACCAACAGCTAAACTTCCCTTTATTTGACAAGGATGTTGTGTTCCTTCTGGTCACTGGTTTTCCATAGAAGCATTTTCAGTCTGCATAAAGGTATAAAAGGCTTTAGCTTGGGCAAAATAAAGGTTGCTGTTCTTACACCTGAAAAGAAGCCTCCATGTCTCAATCCCGGAACCCCCCACACACACTGCAAGTCTCAGCATCCAAGCTGCGCTGGCACACCACAAATATTTCTAAGTTGGTAAGGAAACACCCCATTTTGTGAAGGGAAATCACAATTGACTTTGAAAGATAAAGGGGATATATAGAAGCTCACTGAATGTTGATGAAAACAATTACCTGGCAATTTTCTAATCCCTATTTAAAACATTTTTGGAATAGGATTGAAGGTCTTCCATAACATAATTTTAGTTGCATACGAGATCAGGCATGGTCATAAGGGTGTTGACTAGTATCATATTTTCTATTTCCACAGAAATCTTCAAATAGTGGGAACTGGAAATAATTTTGCAGCATCTGTGTTTATCTTGGTGGGATTATCACAGCAGCTAGAGCTCATACTCCACCTTTTTCTTCTGTTCCTGAAAATCTATGTGGTGACAGTAATGGGGAACTTGGCCATGATCCTGCTCATCACAGTCAGCCCAGTGCTGCATGCACCCATGTATTATTTCCTCCGCAGCTTGTCCTTTGTTGATCTCTGCAGTTCTACTGTCATGACACCCAACATACTGGTGAACTTTCTCAGGAGGACAAATTTAATCTTCTGTTCTGAGTGTGTGACTCAGTTCTTTTTTCTTTGTGATCATTGTAGTTGCTGAATGTTTCCTCCTAACTGCCATGGTTTATGATCATTATGTGGCCATTTGCAGACCATAGACATATAGCATGACCATGTCCTCTAGGCTCTGTTCACTATTAGTTTTGGTTACCTTCATCCTAGGCATTTTGTCCACCATTGCACACAAAACTGCTATAATGAAGCTGTTTTCTAAATCCCACATCATAAGCCATTACTTCTGTAACTTTCTTCCCCCTCTTGGACCATTCCTGCTCTAACACACATCTCCATATCTCAAAGAATTTCTTCTACTTATTATTGCCAGTATCCCCAGCTTGGTATCTATCCTATCTGTTTCTATCTCTTTTGTCCTCATCTTATACAACTTCCTTCACATCAGATCATCAGAGGGTCAGTCCAAAGCTTTTGGAATCTGCAGCTCTCATCATGACTGTGGGGATCTTCTTTGGCTCTATCAACTTCATGTATTTCAAAACTCCTTCAAGTAATGCTCAGTAACAAGAGAAGGTGTCCCCTGTATTTTATACCACAGTGGTCCCCTTGCTGAATGTATAGTTTTAGGAGCAAATATGTCAAGAAAGTATTGAGCAGCCTTGGTGGGGAGAGAAGTCTTAATGGGCAAATGATAGATGTGAGAAGAAATTTGTTCAATTGTAAAGATGTACTTTCTGTTTATTTTTACTTCTCCCTTATAATATATTCTCTATTACTATTTGTGGTTCTGGGGTTGACAACAGAGCAACCTCTATATTATGAAAACACTATATCACCAAGCCACTTCTAGCATCTATAATTTTTCAGTTATTTTACCATGTAATGTTGATTAAATTTTTCCAATAAAATAGAAAAATTATTTTGTAAAACTTTTATTAGTGCATTGACTGAAAAACTGATCTTTTTGTCATATAAATGATATGATATTTCAGATTTTTCGCCAATATCCAACTTTTCCTCCTATGTTCAGTTACTATTTTTCTGTGTTGGTAGTTCTGCATTAAGGGTTGTGAAGCCCACAAATCTTTCCTCTATCTATGAATAGGTGTGAGTGGATTTCTCTTGTGTAAGCTCAGTAGTAGTCACAGGTTCTTTTTGTTTGTGAATACAATAACTATGTTGTAGAGGAAATACTTTTTCTACCTTTTCCCCTGTGTTCTACCTCTTATTTTTCTTCTGTCCCTCATGCTATTTTTCTTGATCCTTAAAGTGTATAGTAGTACAAATGCTTTGTTTAGTCTTCAGATCATATCTTTCACTTATTCTCAGAATCCCAGTCAACCATGAATCTCTAATTACCACTGTTCAGCACAAATGAAAATTTGTCTTTTACTGTTGATAGGAATTTTGGCTTAAGTATATAAACATAAATATTTAGAAAGCAGTTTAGGTCAGGCAGTGGTGGTGCCCACCTTTAATCCCAGCACTTGCGAGACATCAGCAGGTATATCTCTTTGAGTGTGAGGCCAGTCTGGGCTACAAGAGCTAGTTCCAGGGCAGCTAGGACTGTTACATAGAGAAACCCTGTCTCAAGAAAAACAGGAACAAATAGAAAGCAGTTTAGAATTATGTCTATGTAGATATTAAACCTTAATCATAATTTTCCTCACAGAATTTATCTAGAGACTACTGATGGAACCTGTGTGTTTGGGAGCAACTATCCAGCTGTGTTACTATTGTGTATACTAGATTCTAGGTTTTAACCCTAGTACACAAATATTCCTGGTCATAACCACTGGACAAAAATAAATACACACAAATGTGAAAAAGATATTAGTATGGGAAAGGGGATTAGACATGAGTTGGAGGGGGATGAGAGAGACTAGAGTTAAGAACAATCAAGATGCAAACTGCATAATACACATGTATAGAACTGAAGAAGTAAAACACTTTTTATCCAAAAGAAAACATGCAGTGTGAGAGGTACTGAGATGCTCACTAATATGGAATGTTTAAAAACACTGAATTGGATCCTAGGTCTATCCCTTAGTACTTGAGAGGACAAAACAAATGCATAGGAAAATCAAGAGACACATAGGATAAACAGATTGGCTATTTCAATCTGCGGATTCTGATTAATATGGCTTAACACTGTTTTGATTTTTTATTTTTAATTAATAAAATGTCATTTTATACTCTACCCACAGTGTTCCTTTCTACCCCTCTTTCTGCTCCTTCTAGCATCCCTCAGCCCATACCCTATACACTCCTTCCAAAATGTAAGGATTCCCACCTGGAGTCATCAAAGTGTGTCATATTAAGTTGGGGCAGGACCAAGCCACTCCATCTTGCATTAGGTTTGAACATGGCATCCTACCACAGGGAATGGGCTCCAACAAGCTAGCTCATGCACCAGGCACATATCCTGGTCCTACTGCCAGTGTCCCCTCAGATAATCCAAGCTTCCAACATATAGAAGGCCTAGTTTGGTCCCATGGAAGCTCCACAGTTGTTGGTCTAGAGTTAATAAGCTTCCATGAGCTTGGTTCATGTGTCCTGTAGATTCCCCCATCATGATATTGCCCTCCCTTGCTCATATATCCCCTCCTCCCTTTCTTCGATTGCATTCCTGGAGCTAGGTTTGGTGCTTGTTTGTGGATCTCTTCATCTACTTCCATCAGTTACTGGATGGAGGCTCTATGATGATAGTTGGGGGTATTCACCAATCTTACTACAGGGGAAGTGAAGTTCAAGCACCCTCTTTATGCTTGCTAGGAGTCCTATGACCAGACCATAAATCCAGTTGCCTTGAACCTGATAGAAGAGTAAATGGGAAGTAGTCTTAAATTCATTGGCACAAGAGACCACTTCATAAATATAACAATAGCAGCAGAGACACTGAGAGCAACAATCAATAAATGGGACAGCTTGAAACTAAAAAGCTTCTGTAGGGCAAAGGACACAAGTGTAAAGAACATAAACACCACTGTAAGTCAATGAGGAGACAGAGTATATGTGCATGCACGGAGCAGACAGAATGATGAGCTGACCTGCGGTAAATTGTAAAATGTTTCAAATGGATGCAAATGGAGACATAAACACCTGGAGTTTATGTCTTATAGCTAGAAAGATTTTGTACTGAATTCTGAATTTAACCCTTAATGCCTTAGGTTGATTTTATAACAGACACTCTAAGGATTTTGGATAAGTTATTTCATCACTAAATATCCACTCTCCTTGTACTCTATTGCTATAGTCCTAGGGGACTTCTTCTATCATAGGTAATTGAATAAAAGTTTATACTTAATAATAAATTATGATGGAATGCAGACACACTTCCTTTACTTTGCATGATATAAGGACTTAAGAATTGTGAGCAATTCCTTAAATTTCTTTTGGCCATTTGAGTTCTTCTGCTAAGAATTCTCTATTTAACTCTATACCCCATTTTTTGATTAGATTATTTTGTATTTTGATGTCTAGGTTTTTTTAGTTCTTTATAAATTTTGGAGATCAGCCCTTTGTCAGATGTGGGGTGGGTGAAGATCTTTTCCCACCTGAAAATTTAATACATGATGTAAATGACCTAATATTGAAAAGCTTCATAACTAATTTAAAAATTGACAAAATATTAACAAAGTCCCCATAATAGTTTGTATGGTTGGCACCATTAATCATTTACTTTAGTGAAACCTTCTCATGCTCAGATTATTCAGGTGAAGTTAAGGAATGTGAAACTTCACATATGTAAGAAGGATAAGGAATACTTTTGACACACTTATAAAAAATGAAACTATTGTTGCAGGCAAAATAACAGATATTTGATTATGTTTTATGAGTCTTAATTTGTCTGCCCAGAGCTGATTTTCACAACCCTGATTTTCACATTGTTACAGTGAACTGGTGGTTGCTATTTCTAACTTTTCATGTAAAAAATATTTTATTAATGTGTTCTTAGATTCTATATATTCATAGCAATCATTTAAATAATTATCTATAAATCCATTTTATTGTTAAGAACACTATTGTATAAACTTGTCAAAGTCTATTTATTGAATATTGGTGATCACTCAAGGACTTTTAGTCTACTATTATAAATACAGTTGATAACAGTTCCATACTTTTATGAGCATATATATGTATGATCATAAAATATATATAATTTAATTTGAAAAAATATCTAGTTGAAATACTTGTATATTATGTTAATTGAGGTCTTAGGTATCCTTCAAACTGCAAATCTATTTCTGAATGAGGTAAAGTTTAAACTATTAACAGTTATTGATAACTATTGTAATTGGTCTATTTTATAGCTGAAACTTGATTTCATGTTTTTTGTTTTATTTGTATCAGTTCTATTGTATGCATAATTTTAAAAATTTGTTTCCTTAGTGATAAAAATATAAAATGTGTTTTCATGTGCTTAGTCTTCATTATTTATTTTATACTTTTCTTCCTATAGATAATAGTAATAATAGCACAATCAGAGAATGGTTAACTTCCACTTCCCCATTCATCTTTGCAAAATATTTGACTCTAGGTATGATTTGTTAAAATTAATTTCAATCAAGATTTAGTCTTCTGAATTATGAATAAATATACTATAAATGACAATAATGACTATTAGATTATAAAAGACATATTTTTATTCAGATAAGAAAATTTTCCATAAGAATTCTTATTTTTACAAAATTTTTGGGAATATAGGTACAGCAAATGTAGGATCTTTAAAAGCTTAATTTATTACAAAGTTTTCACTTAAATTTATGAGTAAAATAATTTAACAAGTATTTTAAATATTTTAAGGGAAATTATCTATGCTTACATTACTGAAGGAAAAACAATGCTTATAAATTGTGACAGGAAAAGAAAAAATCACTGTTACCACATGAACACAATATGTTCTTTGTGTCTGTTACACCAATGCAAGTATTCCTCCAACAACCTGAAAAGCAACATGATGACACCAGAATTCAGGAAACACGCAATAGGATTAGCAAACCCTAACCTATAAGAAGTAGAAGAAATACACTTTAAACATAAACTTATGAAAATAGTGGAGACCCTTAAACAGGAAGTGAAAAACTCCCTTAAAGAAATGGAAGAGAAGAAAAACAAAAAGAAGAAATTAATAAATCCCTTAAAGATACCTAAGAAAACCAAGAAAAAGCAATCAAACAGCTAAAGGAAACAGTTCGAGACTTGAAGACCAAAATGGAGGTAATAAAGAAAACACAAACCGAGGGAAAGCTGGATATGGAAAATATGGGTAAATGAACAGAAACTACAGAGACAAATATAATCAACAGATGACAAGAGATAGAAGAAAGAATGTCAGGCACTGAAGATACAATAGAGGAAATAGACTCATTGATCAAAGAAAACAGCAAATCCAACAAATTCTTAACACAAAAACATCCAGGAAATCTAGGAAACCATGAAAAGACCAAAACTAAGAATAATTGGGGTAGAAGAAGGAGAATTTCAGCTAAAAGATGCAGAAAATATATTCAACAAAATTATAGAAGAAAACTTTCCCAACCTAAAGAAAGATATTACTATGAAGGTATAAGAAGCTTACAGAATAACAAATAGACAAGATCAAAAAAAAATCCCTTAGCTATATAATAATCAAAACACAAAGCATTCAGAATAAAGAAAGAATATTAAGAGCTGCAAAGAAGAAAGGTCAAGTAACATATAAAAGTAAACCTATCAGAAGTACAACTGACTTCTCTATGGAAACCATGAAAGCCAGAAGGTCTTGCTCAGATGTGTTGCAGACACTAAGAGACCGTGGATGCAAGCCCAGACTACTATACCCAGCAAAGCTTTCTTTCACTATTGATGGAGAAAACAAGATATTCCATGACAAAACAGATTTAAACAATACATATCCACCAACCCACCCTTACAAAAAGTACTAGAAGGAAAAACTCAACCAAAGGAAGCCAACAACACCCACAATAGCACAGACATCTGACAACCCTCCACCAGAACAACTCAAAGAAAGGAAACACGCAAATACTATGACCAAAAATAAATAAATAAAAAAAAATAGCCGGAGTTAACAACCACTGATCATTAATATCACTTAATATCATTGTACTCAATTCACCTATAAAAAGTCACAGGTTAAGAGAATGGATATGAAAGCAGGATCCAGCATTCTGCTGTTTACAAGAAACACCTCAACCTCAAGGACAGACACTACCTCAGAGTAAAGGGTTGGGAAAAGGTTTTCCAATCAAATGGACCTAAGAAAAAAGCAGATGTGGTTATTCTTATATCTAACAAAATTGATTTCAAACTAAAATCAATCAGAAGAGATGGAGAAGGATACTTTATACTCATAACAGGAACAATTCATCAGGATGAAGTCTCAATCCTAAATATCTATGCTCCTAATATAAAAGTACCCACATATGTAAAAGAAACATTTCTAGAATTCAAATGACACATCAACCATCACACACTAATAGTAGGAGATTTCAACACTCCTCTTTTACCAAAGGACAGGTCAACCACACAGAAACTTAACAGAGAAATAAGAGAACTAACAGTTGTAATGAATTAAATGGACTTAAAAGACATCTATAGAACATTCCACCCAAACAGGAAATAATACACCTTCTTCTCATCATCTCATGGAACCTTCTCGAAAATTGATCACATACTCAGTAACAAAGCAAACATCCACAGATACAAAAAAAAATTGGAGTAACCAGCTGTGTCTTATCAGATCACCATGGAGTAAAGTTAGAATTTAACAACAATTCCATCCCCAGAAAGCCTACAAACTCGTGAAAACTGAACAGTCAATTAATGAACCACCCCTGGGTCAAGGAAGAAATAAAGAAAGAAATTAAAATTTTCCTTGAATTCAATGAAAATAAAGACACAACATACCTAAACCTATGGGACATTATGAAAGCAGTGCTATGAGGAATGTACATAGCTCTAAGTGTCCATACAAGAAAACAGAGAAAGCTCACATTAGAGAATTAACAGCACACCTGAAAGCTCTAAGGAAAAAAAGGAAGCAGACTTACCCAGGAGGAGTAGAAGACTGGACATAATCAAACTGAGTGCTGGCATCAACAAAATAGAAACACAGAAAACAATCCAAAGAATCAATGAAACAAAGAGCTGGTACTTTAAGATGATCAATAAGATTGACAAACCCCTATCTATACTAATCAAAAGGTAGGAGAGAACATTAACAAGATAAGAAATGAAAAGGGGGACTTAACAATAGACACTGAAGAAATTCAAAGAATCATTAGGTCTTACTACAAAAGCCTGTATGCCACAAAATTCAAAAATGTAAAAGAAATGTACATTTTTTAAAGATAAATACCATATACCAAAATTAAATCAAGACCAGGTGAGCAATTTAAGTAGACCTATAAGCAATGAGGGAATAGAAGCTGTCATCAAAAACCACCCAACCAAAAAAAGCCCAGGACCAGATGGTATTAATGCAGAATTCTACCAGAACTTCCAAGAAGAGCTAATACCTATACTCCTTAATGCGGTTCACATAATAGAAACAGAAGAGTCAGGCCAAACTCTTTTTAGAGGCTACAGCTACCCTAATACAAAAACCACACAGAGACACAACCAAGAAAGAGAAATACAGATCAATCTCACTAATGAACATCGATGAAAATTCTCAATAAAGTACTGGCAAACCAAATCCAAGAACACATCAAACAAATCATCCATTATGATCAAGTAGGCTTCATCCCAGAGATGCAGAGCTGCTTCAACATATAAAAATCTATCAATGTAATCCATCATATAAATAAACTGAAAGAAAAAAACATATGATCATTTCATTAGATGCTGAACAAGCATTTGACAAAATTCAACACCCCTTTATGATAAAGGTCTTGGAGACATTAGGGATACAAGGATCATATCTAAGTATAATAAAAGCAATATACAGCAAGCCAACAGCTAACATCATATTAAATGGAGAGAAACTCAAAGCCATTCCACTAAAATCAGGAACAAGTCAAGACTGTCCACTCTCTCCATATCTCTTCAATTTAGTGCTTAAAGTTCTAGCAATAGCAATAAGACAACATAAGGAGATCAAGAAGATTCGAATAGGAAAGGAAGAAGTCAAACATTCATTATTTGCAGATGATATCATAGTGTACATTAGTGACCCCAAAAACTCTACCAAAGAACTCCTACAGGTCATAAATACCTTCAGTGGTGTGGCAGCATACAAGATCAACTCAAAAAAAAATCAGTAGCCCTCATATACACAAATGATAGAGAACCTGAGAGGATAATCAGAGAAACATCACCTTTCACGATAGCCACAAATAGCATAAAGTGTCTTGGAGTAACACCAACAAAGGAAGTGAAAGATCTATTTGACAAGAACTTTAAGGCTTTGAAGAAAGAAACTAAAGAGGATACGAGAAAATGAAAGGATCTCCCGTGTTCTTGGATTGGTAGGATCAACATGGTAATAAATGGCAATTCTACCAAAGGCAATCTATAGATTCAATGCAATCCCCATCAAAATCCCAACAAAATTCTTCATAGACCTTGAGAGCACAATAATCAATTTTATATAAAAAAACATGGTAGCCAAAATAATCCTATACAATAAAAGCAATTCTGGAGGCATTACCATCCCTGACTTTAAACTCTATTACAGAGCTACAGCAATGGAAACAGCTTGGTAGTGGCATAAAAACAGAGACGCTGACCAATGGAATCAAAATGAAGACCCAGATATTAATCTATAAACCTATGAACATCTTAGTTTTGACAAAGAAACTAAAATTATACAATGGAAGAAAGCATCATTAACAAATGGTGCTGGTATAACTGGATGTCAACGTGTAGAAGAATGAAAATAGATCCTTATATATCACCATGCACAAAACTCAAGTCCAAATGGATTAAAGACCTCAATATAAATCAGACCACACTGAACCTGATAGAAGAGAAACTGGGAAGTATTCTGCAATACATGGGCACAGGAGTCCACTTCCTATGTATAACCCCAGTGACACAGACAATAAGCAACAATAAATAAAAGGGACCTTCTGAAACTGAGAAGCTTCTGTAAAGCAAAGGACACAGTCATTAAGACAAAAAGGCAGCCTGCTAAATGGGAGAAGATCTTCACCAACCCCACATCAGACAAAGGTCTGATCTCCAAAATATATAAAGAACTTAAGAAACTAGACATAAAAATTCTAAATAACCCAATTAAAAATTGGGGAACTGAACTGAATGGAGAATTCTCAACAGAAGAATTTCAAATGACCAAAAGATACTTGAGGATATGTTCAACTTCCTTAGCTATCAGGTAATGCAAATCAAAACAACTTTGAGATACCATCTTACACCTATCAGAATGGCTAAAATCAAAAACACCAATGATAACCTATGCTGGAGAGGATGTGGAGTAAGGGGAACACTCCTCTATCGCTGGTGGGAATGCAAACTTGTGCAACCACTTTGGAAATCAGTGTGGTGGTTTTTCAGAAAATTTGGAGTCAACCTACCTCAGGATCCAACAATACCACTCTTGAAAATATACCCATGAGATTCCCAACACACTACAAAAACATTTGTTCAACTATGTTCATAGCAGTTATTTGTAATAGCCAGAACCTTGAAACAATCTAGATGCCCCTCAATGGAAGAATGGATAAATAAAGTGTGGCACATCTACACACTAGAGTACTACTCAGCGGTAATAAAACAATGTCATCTTGAAGTTTTCATGCAAATAGATAGAAATAGAAAACACTATCCTGAATAAGAACCCAGACCCAAAAATATGAATATGATATGTACTCACGCATTAGTGGATTCTAGCTATAAACAAAGGACATTGAGCCTATAGTTCGTGATCCTAGAAAAGCTAAATAATAAGGGTAACACAAAGAAAAACATATATAGATCCTCCTGGAAATTGGAAGCAGACAAGATTGCTAGGCAAAAGTTGGGAGCATGGGGGTGGTAGTTCGGTAGGGTAAAGGGGATAGGATGAGAGAGAAGGGAGAAGGGGAGGGGAGAGCTTGGAGGAGTGGGATCGTTGGGATGGAGGAAGGACTGATATGGGAGCATGGAAGAAAATATCTTAATTAAGGAGCCATTTTGGGGTTTGCAAGAGGCCTGGTTCTAGAGGGGTTCCCAGATGTTCACGGGAATGTCCCCAGCTAGGACCCTGGGCAGTGGAGGAGAGGGTGCCTGAACTGGCATTGTCCCTGTCCTGTAGTAAGTCTGATGACTATCTTGAATATCACCATACAACCTTTGTCCAGGCAACAGATGGAGAAAGAGACAGAGACCCACATCGAAGCACTGGATTGAGCTCCCAAGGTCCAGTTGAAGAGCAGAAAGAGGGAGAATATGAGAAAGGAAGTCAGGACTGCAAGGGGTTGGCCCATCCACTGAGACAGTGTGCCTGATCTAATGGGAGCTCACCTTATCCAGCTGGACTGGTACTGAATGACCATGTGATCAAACTGGACCCTCTGAATGTGGCAGACATTTGGGGCAGACTGAGAAGCCAATGATAATGGCACTGGGATTTTTCTCTTCTGATGTACTTGCTTTTTGGGATCCTAGTCTATCCTTCCTAAACCTGGATGAAGGAGGGAGGGCTTTGGACTTCCCACAGGGCAGGGTACCCTGCCCTCTCTTAGGACTGGAGGAGGAGGGAGAAGGATGAATCTATGAGCAAGAAGTGGAAATTTTGAATGGTATTATTTATAAAGCAATAAAAATAAAAAAATAACAGAAAGGAAGGGAAGCAGAGAAAAATGTATAGCTCAATAAAATCAATAAAAATGTCTTGAGCCAGAAGAGAAAAAAAAAAGAGGATGAAGCAGGGAAGGAAAGACAAAAGGCAGCAATGATAGCTAACAGAGTAGTTATGTGTATTTACTAATAGATGGGTACACACATATATAAACATTGTGAGAATAATTTCTAAAGAAAGATGGAATCAAATAAAGTAATGGAATATGAAAAAAATTCTAATTTTCCAGAAATAAAAAAACAAAAGATTTTGCCTGGTCTTAATGCTTCAGAAATGGCTGAAAATAACAGTGTTCTGATTCATCTATAATAGAAAGACAAGGTCCCATCTGGGAGGAAGGTTTAGATACATGAGTTGGTTATGTGTCAGAAATCATAAATGTATGACAAAGCAATCAATTAAACTTCTTAAAAATTATATTAAGAATGCCAAGACATTCTCTCTTTGAAAGGAGAGCTTATTTATTGCAGACAATTAGAGAGACATTTAAAAAATATGTTAATGAAGAAACAGTAAAGTAAGGAAGAAAACAAGTTGTATGGATAAATCAGGCAAAGGAAAAGATAACTATCTTTTGCTAACTAGAAAAAGATAGTTCTTACTGATAAAATAATTTATTAATTCATCTTGAGTAATTTGCACTTGATTCCTCAGTCTTCAAAGCAGTAACCATATCTGTGCAATTCCTTGCAGAAAAAGAAAAAGTATCTTAGAAAGAAGCAGCACTTGCTGCAGCACTTTCTTCAGAGAAAATTTTACTTACTTATTTCTCAGGCTATAGATCAAAGGATTAAGCATGGGTGTGACCAGGTTATTCAAGGCCAGAGCAGCTGCACTGAGCCAGGGATTGGAAGTAGCCTGGAGGTATATGAGGACCACTGGCATAAAGGCAAGGAAGATGGCAGTGAGGTGGGCACTGCAGGTGGAGAAGGCTCTATGCCGGCCCTTGGCAGATTGGATTTGCAGAATGGAGCAGAGTATGCAGCTGTAGGAGGTGAAGGGTTAGAAGAAAGCAGCTGAGGGGCATCAAGTTCACACTGATGAGCCCCACTATCTCCAGGGCTGATCTGACTGCACAAACAAGCTTTAATATATCAGGGATATCACAGAAGTAATAGTCCACCACATTGGGACCACAGTAGGGAAACTGGAATGCGAGAGTGGTCTGAAACATATCCTGAATACTGCCAAAAAATGATATTCCTATTGCCAGGATAACACAAACTTTGTGGTTCATGATTGTTGAGTACCTTAGAGAGTGGTATATGGCCATAAGGAGGTCATAGGCAATTACTGTGTACAGAATACATTCTGTACAACCCAGGAAATGGTGGAAGGAGAGCTAAAACAACCTGCATAGGAAATGGCTTGGCTGTTTCTGAGAGGTAGAACAACATCTTGGGAAAACTCACTGAAGGGGAAAGTATGTCACACACTGACAGCTGGCACAGGAAGAATTACATGATTATGTGAAGTCTAGTAGAAGATACCTTGCAAGGAGTATGATACCATGGCAAAGATGTAGAAAGACAAAAATAGGACAAAGCAAGGTCTCTAGATCTTCTGTCTGCAGGATATACATCAGGACAAACTGAATCAGTATGAAGAGATTATAAATAGCTTTGTGATTACCTTAATTCAAAGCAGAACACAGATCTCCAAGAAACGTAACAAATATTTAATTCAAATCATGGAGTTCACTAATGCATATGTTTGCTTCATTTTTAACAAAACCTTTATATTTTAGGAACAGATCCACAAGGAGAAAAAAAAATGAAGAGTGTAACTAGAGATTGTTGCTTTTCTTTGAATTGGACTGAGTACCCTATGAACTTGGTTTTGCCAAAGGTTATAATTAAGTTGTTATGTAGACACAATTCACTTTCTTAAGTACATTGCTGAATAAAAAAACAAAAAAGCAGAATGGATAATGAGGTAAGCTCATGAAGGACATCTCATGGGAGCAAGCATGCTTGTGTCTGACCCAGCCATACAGTAATGATTCCTAGAGTACCTCTCTCAAGGCCTCTCAGAATGTAAACAGTATATTTGTTGATGTTATTGCTTCTGTTTTGTTTTTAGTTACTCAAAGACAAAAGAAAGAAAGCCATCTACCTATAAAAAATTCAATAACATGTGAGTCAGATACCAACAACTAACATGTGCCTTAATTTTGCATCTTCATAGACAGCTTGTGAATACATAGTAAGGACTTTCTTTCCAGTTCACTACTCTTGGGACCGATGTTAACATGAACTCCATAAGTCATTCTTAGGGGATGTTCTTAAATGGTTGGAACCTTAGGGCATTTGTGCACTTATGAATGTCTTCTCTTCCTAATGTAAAGTCCCAGAAGCAGCATATAAAAGCTCCACCTCACATAGCACTCATGATTATGGGTCCTGGGGAGTTAGAGGTGATCTGCTTCAGGATACTGACAGTTTGTTCATCTGTTACGTGAAAGAGAAACCAAGCAACTGCTAAGAACTTTGCTTTCTGTGCAGGACCTAGGTAAGTGCCCAGTTTCATTTATGGCAACAGTCTGATGGAGGGACATTTGGTATAACAACTATGTTCACTCACATGCAATATCTCAACTTTACCTGGAAGTATTTGTTTCAATATTCTCTCCAGTAGATAATGTCTTCCTGTCTCTTTTCCTGTCATTCTCTTGTTGCTTTATTATGCTTTATTATGACTAGGTCACATAATCTGAAGGAATGATTTCGAGTCCAAATTTAACCAGTTGTGCTTCAGAGAACCTCACTGGGGTTTTCATGACTCTGAAGCTTTTTGATTTCCTTTAACACTTCTGTGCAAGAAACATCTATTTTCCCCAATTCTAGTTTTTTTTTTCAAATTAGATAAAATTCTGGGACAAAGTACTCTTTGCTGCAATCATTCATTCTCTTGCTATATTAAGTAGTCTAGGATGACCTGCATTCTCAGGTAGTTTACTGTAAGAGGAGAGCTTGCCCTTATTCTTGCATATCATGTAGAATTCCCCTTTATGGAAGCTTTAGAAATATATACTATGCTTTGACATCTGAAATGATTCAGATTGGCAAGCTTTCATATTCCAGTTTAGTGATGATTTAGATGACTAATTTCAGAAAAACATCAATGATTTCTTATATAAACTGGTGAAAGGATTGTTCTAGAACCACATACACTGAGCTCAAATACTGAATCTACTCTAAAATTATCCAGACCTGTATTTCTACATTAGAAATACATAAACTTTCAAGTTTTTCAAGAATTCAATGTCATAATGTAGATAAAGCACATGGAAACAACATGCAATGTGTGATGAGAAAAGAGGGAGGCATAAGGGAGGGGATGTGTGGAGAACAGTGATTACCTCTAGCTGCATTTTCTAACTGTACTCCAACAACACACACTTTCAACCAATATGATTCTATCCATGAAAACATTTCACGCAGGAAAACTGGACTCTGCTGTTTCTTGAGGAAAGAAATATACATATAACTTTCTTTGTTGATATCCAAGGTCAAAAGCACTGTGAGCTTCAATTACTGAAATGTTCAGGTTTAAAGTAATAGAAGAAGGGGGAGGGAGGAGGGGTGGGGGGGTAGTGGGAGGGGACCGGGAGAAGGGGAAGAAAGGAAAAAAAATTTATTTCTTTAATTATGTTCTTGAATGGAAAAAATAAAACAAAACAATGTATGGAAAAAATAAATAAATAAATAAAGTAATAGAAGTCTTCCTAGCATGTTCAACAGCAAATGCTCCTGTCTTATAATGATTACCTCTCTACTTTAAGGGTTATGTGATGGCTTCTTTGCTTATGGCTAGGGTGCTAAGAAGATGACAATTTTGAGAATGGTTGAGTGGGAGGAAAGCCTCCTTGCTAAACTTGGAAGTAAGCAACTGTATCCCTGGATTCTCTGTTGCACGAGAGTGCAGTTCAGAAACAGCTGTGTTCTCAGTCTTTACTATCAATTGTAGGGATCCAGGAGGTTTTACATGTGTACTCCAGATTAGAGTCATTTTCTTTCTTCTTTTTATACATATACATATCTACCTTCGGTACAGCTGGACGTAAAAATCTCTTTTAAATGCTATTGTGCCAGGGAATCATTGGTTTCTTTTTTGTGGATATTTTGAAGATATCTGTGTGTAAAGAATCCAGAGAAATAGTATTAGAATCCTCCAAAATTTCCTCTACTTTTTATTATTTGTTCGCTTATTTTATTGACCTTTCATTTGGTTGGATCACTTAACATTTTTTTTTCCAGAAAGACGTTAACACTATAACTGAAGTTGATGCTGCATAATATGTAGCAACAGCTGAACTTCGAACACCAATCCTCTGTCTGACCTCTTTGAGTTGTGATTTTTAAATGCATGAGCAAACACACATAGCATTTCTACTCTTGAACAGCCAAGAAATGCTTCCCTTTCTCTATAGCACAATAGTTTTATTTTGCTGTTAAATCCAGAAGGCAAATGTTTCTAAATCTTTAAAGAAGCAGTTAATTTTGTCATCCAAAATTACAACTGACTTTGAGATAAAGTTAATGGAGATATATTAGATGACCATGGAACATAGATGAAAATAATACGTTGGTGATTTCTAACCTCACTCTGAAGCATTTGGTTTCATTTGGAAGAAGAATAATGTTCTTCATTATGTAAGTTTTAGTTGCAATTGATATCAGGCATGTTATTAGTGGTATAATAGTAAACTAAAGTCTTATTCTCTATTTTCACAGAAATCTTCAAAGAATGGCCATGGGGAATCATTCTACTGCAGCTGTTTTTGTGTTGGTGGGATTAACACAGAAGCAAGAACTCCTTCTCCCACTCTTCCTTCTGTTTCTGGGAATGTATGCGGTAACCGTAGTGGGGATCCTGGGCATGATCCTGCTCATCACAGTCAGCCCACTGCTGCACACTCCCATGTATTATTTCCTCAGCAGCTTATCTTTTGTTGACCTCTGCTATTCCACAGTTATTACACCCAAAATGCTGGTGAACTTTCTTGGGAAGAGAAATTTAATCTTTTATTCTGAGTGTGTGGCTCAGTTCTTTTTCTTTGCAATCTTTGTGGTGGCTGAGGGTTACCTCCTGACTGCTATGGCATATGATCGCTACGTGGCCATCTGCAAACCATTGCTGTACAATGTGATCGTGTCCTCTAGGCTGTGTTCACTGTTAGTTTTGGTTTCCTTCATCCTAGGCCTTTTGTGTGCCATTGTGCACACAAGTGCTATGATGAAACTGAACTTTTGTAAATCCCACATCATAACCCATTATTTCTGTGATATTCTCCCACTCCTCAACTTCTCCTGCTCTAACACACATCTCAGTGAGCTTCTTATGTTTGTCATTGGAGGGATCAACACCTTGGTGCCCACCGTAGCTGTTGCAATCTCCTATATCTTCATCTTTTGTAGCATCATTCGCATCAAGTCATCAGAGGGACGGTCCAAAGCCTTTGGAACCTGCAGTTCTCATCTCATGGCTGTGGGAATCTTTTTTGGGTCTATCACCTTTATGTACTTGAGCCTTCTTCAAGTACCTCTCTAGAACAAGAGAAGGTATCTTCTGTGTTCTATACTACAGTGATCCCCATGCTGAACCCATTAATATATAGTTTGAGGAACAAGGATGTGAAGAAAGCATTGGGGAGATTCTTGGTTGGGAGATAAGACATTGCTGTCAAATGAAAGATGGGAGAAAAAATTGTTCTACTGAAAATATGTTCTTTTATTTCAGTTGTACTTCTCCTTTGTAATATACAACATATCTATTTTTTTTGGTTGGGAATTAATCTCAGAGGAACCTGTGTATTAGTCAAGCACTATAACACAAAACTACATAGCTACATCCAATATCCAAATATTTTTAAATGCATTACTGTGTATTGTTTTTTCAACTTTTTCCAATAAAATAGAAAATTATTTTGTAATTAGTGATTTGATAACATCTTTTTTCATATAAATGAAATATTAATACACATTTTTCTCTAACTGATGTTAGAAAAATTGTTCAAAAGTGGCTAAATCTTTTTTAATCCTTTCGTTTTCTATAGGTCAGCAATAAGATGTCTCTACCCCTGAATAATTGTGAGTGGGCCTCTCTTGAGACAGCTCAGTAGAAGTAGTCACAGCTTCTTTTATTTCATGAGTATAATGATTGTGTTATAGATTAAGTATTTTTAATGCCTTTCTCATTGTCTTCTACCTCTTACATTCCTTCTGCTTCCCATCTGTAATATTTCTTGAGCCTTGGAAGGAAGAGTATTTACAAAGCCTTGTTTAGGTTTCAGACCTTATCTACCCTTATTCTCAGAATCCCAGGAAGCCATGAATCTCTATTTACTGTGCAGTGTAAATGGAAACTTCTCTCAATGATAATGAGAATAACTTTTACTTAAGGGTATAAACATAAATATTTAGAAAGAAATTTACAATTTTCTCTCTTTAGATGATTATTAGTAGTAATTTCCTTTCACAGAACTGATAGATAGAAGACTGGTAACCTGGGAGTTGGACAGCCATTGTCATCAGTTGTGTCATCACTGTGCCAATCAGAAACCAACATGTAGTTCCAAAATCAAGGACACAAATATTTCTAAAAATAGCCAGAAGACAGAAATCAATGCACACAATTGTGAAAAGGAGAATAGTAGGGGGAAGAATAGTAGAGATAAGAGGAAGGAAGATGAGGGAGGCTAGAGTTAAGAGCAATCAAAATGCAAAATGCATGATGCACATGTATGGAACTGTCAAATTCAAATTTTATTTTTTCAAAAAGAAAATGTAATGTGCGATGTACTGGCTGGCTCACTAATATGGAATGCTTAGAAACCTGTAACTGGATCCTAGGTCCATTCGTTAATCATTTGAGAAGACAGAACAAATGCAAAAGAAAATCAAGAGAAATAGGGGAAAAAACAGTAGCACATAAGTTTCACAATTTCAGTCTTCAGATTCTGCTCAATGTGTTTTAACATTTCTTTTCATTTCAGAGTATGTGAGATCACTTCATTTTCATCTGTCTCCTGACTATCATGAGTCAATATCTTCTTATACAAAGACACTGTAAAGGAATATATCCCCAGACCATAATGACGTATTCTTAAGTAAAATTTGTTATTCAGTTAGCTGTGATATAAGAAATCTCCTGAGAGTTTAGCAATTAGGAAAGAAAAATAACAGTTGTCTTTGATACCAGAGAATATAAGAGCTTTCTCCAAATTCTCTAAGGAATCAATGATCAAACTAACTCAAGAATTCTTTAAGGTATTGAGAAGTAAAACAACACTGAGAATTCAGTAGAAAATAGATCCAGCTACATTACATAAACTGTTAAAGAAAGGCAATGAGGAAATAGACTATATGTGTATGTTTGAGCAAAAGGAGTGAAGATCTTAACCGAGATGTCAAATACTCCCAAAAGCTCAAGAAGCAGACATGAAAAATTGAAAATTTAATACTTGATATCGAATGAGTTGACATTTGTGGATACTATTTTTCACAATAAATTTACAAATTTTACAAAATACTAACAAAATCCCCATAACTTTTTGGTTCCAATTGATTCATTTTATTTAGTGAAACATCATCCAGGAGAGGGTGAAATATGTGAAACTGAGCATAGATAGGAAGGACAAAGATCACTTTGACACATTATGTTAAGAACTATTGCTGCAATCAAAATCACAAATAGTTGATTATGTTTCATGACTCTTTTTTTGACGTCTGTCCATAGACAGCAGCTGATTTTCACTTTGTCACAGTGAACTGGTTGGCATTTCTAAAATTTAGTGTAAATAGAAACTTTATTTATATGCTCTTAGCTTCAATTTATTCAAAATAATCTTTTAAATATTTATCTATAAATCCATTTTATTGCTTAGAATACTATTGCATGATCTATTGACTTCATAATTAGTGATCACTTAGGGTTTTTTTTTTAGTCTACTCTAAATAAATTTTTTATCTCTTCCATACTGTTATGATCACATATATTATTTAACTTAAACAAATATCTAGTTGAAATATTTATGTATTATATTAAATGAGCTTTAGCCATCCCTCAAACTGCAAATCTGCTTCTGAATGAAGTAAATTAAACTTTGAACAGTTATAGATAAGAGCTACAGTTGGTCTAGTCTAAAGTCAAAACAATACCATATTTCTATTTTATGCATATTTTATGCTTTCAAATTTGCTTTCTGCAGTGATAAAGATACAAATGGGTTTTTATGTGCTTGTTGTTCATTTATTTCATTTTATCAGTTCTGTTGCTATAGATAAGATCAACTAATGCTACAATAGAAAGGTGTTCTCTTATAGGGCCCCAAAAATCTCAACTGTAATATTGGATATTAGTATGATTTGGTATGATTAAGGTCAGTCAAGATTTATTCATCTATGTTATGAATGAATATACTACCAATAACAATGATGACTGTTATGTAAAAAAGGATGTGTTATTATTCAGACAAGAACCATTTCAGCAATTCTTATTTTTACAAAAGTTTTGAGATATATAGGTGCTGCAGAAAAGCAGCAAATGTGGAATCTAGGCTAAAGGCTTAATGTATCACAAAGCCTTCAACTAAATTTTTAAGAAAAAACATAAGACAAATTAAAATGAATATTTCAAGGGAAATATTATTATATCCTAGTAACTGGGAGAAATATAATGCAAAATCTATGACAGGAAAAGTAAAGTAAATACCTTCTTCTATCTTCTATATACATTATGTTCTTTGTACATGGCACAGAATCAAGCCTACACGAAGCAACTAGGACAAGATGGCTTTACTCCAGGCCGTGTTATCTCTAGGATCCACAGAGTGCCGGAACTAGTCCCTAACACCTCACTAGTTAACACTGTACTTTTCTCTGTCACAATCCTATCTAGTACTGCCCAGTGTTTGTATGTTCAGTAAATAGAAAATATCACTTCAATCATATTTCTTCTATTAATAAATGCTTTTTGGAAATATTTATTCTAATTTTTGATTGTATATTAAATCATTTGCTTCATCAAAACCTTCATAAGTATTGTGTTTTTGCTTACTCTCTTTCTAAATCATACCATCTACTTTTCATTAATTATTCTTACATAGAGCTAGTGAAGTCATGGATCCTGGAGAATAACTAACAATTACCACTTACTAACCAACAAAAGTTTTAATTACATTATAGTTTTCTTCATATACACAGTTAATAAATGTTCTCTTAAAGATGAAAGGTATCAGTATATATATATATATATATATATATATATATATATATATATATATATTAAATGTACTAGAGAAATGGCTCAGAATCCAGAATCTACTTCAGACATCTCTCAAATTTCTGTAATCAGGCACCAAAGGATTTGAGGTTATCTTCTGGACTCCAAATCACCTGAAAATATGCATATACTCACACAGATACAGACATTCACAGACACACACAATCACACACACAAATACATATATATATATATACATACATACATAGATTTATAAAATACAAGGACTCTACATGTACATCATTGATGCCAACACGAGGAATGGAAAGTTACAGGAAGATGTACAGACCACATGTTTGTAAGCAAAGTATATGGAATGAAAATTCACCTGCAGTTTGGAATTTGCATGGGCATTTAGGAGTGCTGACGATTCCACACAAAAATTCAAATATTTTAGAAATGGAAAAGAAAAGATTCTTCCTTGTCCTTACATAGTCTCCCTGTCTACTCTCCCTAAATTCTCTCTCAGCACTCTTGGTATAAGACTAATACAAATGGTTCGTATGTTGCTCAACATATCAGTACTCTGCTTCATTGAAAAGAGCATGACAAGGTCCCATCCAGGAGTAGGTTTGTGATACATGACTTAGTTATGTCTCAGCAATTACAAATGGATGGCAAAGCCATGCGTTTAAAATTCTTCCATTTCTTGCAAGAAGCCAAAACTTCGTAATTAGTTGTAAATAATTAGTGAGATATTTAGAAAATAATGGGATAATTAGGAAACAATAGAATAAGGAAGAAATAAAAAAAACCTAGTTGTTCAACTGGACTTTGGTAGCTCCACCCAGTGCTCCACTGTGAGTCTCTGCCTCTTTTTCCATCAGTTTCTGGATGAACGTTCTATGGTGAAATTTAAAATAACTCTCAATCTGACTACAGGGCAAGGCCAGTTCAAGCACCCTGCCCTCTATTGCTTAGGATCTTAGCTGGGGTCATCCTGTGGATTCCTGGGAATTTCTCTAGTGCCAGATGTCTTGGTAGGCACATAATGACTCCCTCAAGGAAAATATCTCTTTCCTTGTTCTCATCTCTGTCCTTCCTCCATCTTGACTATCCCACTCCCTCATGTTCTCCTCCCCTATCCCCTTCTCTACTCCTCTTCCCCTTCCACACTCTCTTCTCCCCCCACCCCCATGCTCCCAATTTTGTCAGGCGATCTTGTCTATTTGCCCTTTTAGGTTGGATCTATGTATTTTTTCTTAGGGTTCACCTTGTTACTTAGCTTCTCTAGAATCATGAACCATAGCCCCATATCCTTTGCTTTATAGCTAGTATCCACTTATAAATGAGTATATACCATGTTCATCTTTCTGAGTCTGGGTTACCTCACTCAGGATGGGTTTTGTAGTTCCATCCATTTGCATGCAAATTTCAAGAAGTCATTGTTTTTTACTGCTGAGTAGTTCTCCAATGCATAAAAAAAAAGAAAAAGAAAAAGAAAACTAGTTGTATTGATAATAGCATAAATCAAGCAGAGGAAGAGAAACTTTAAAACACTTTGATGGTCCTTGATGATGAAATAATTTATTAGTTCACCTTGAGTAATTTGCCCTCCATACCCAAGTCTTCAAAACAGTGGTGTGATGTCTGTGTTACCCCTTGTAGAGACAGGAAAATTATTTGAAGAAGAAACTATCACATTTTTAATGTAAAAGAATCTAAGCTTTTCTCTACCACTTCTTAGACAGAACTGGTACTTGCTGTAGCACTTTCTTCAGAGAACATTTTACTTCCTTATTTCTCAGGCTATAGATCAAAGGATTAAGCATTGGTGTGACCAGGTTATTCAAGACCTGTACAGCTGCATTAAGCCAGGGATTGGGAGTAGGCTGGAGGTATATGAGGACCACTGGCATAAAGGCGAGGAGGATGGCAGTGAGGTGGGCACTACAGGTGGAGAATGCTTTCTGCCTGCCCTCAGCAGATCGGATTTGCAGAATGGAGCAGAGGATGAAGCTGTAGGAGGTAAGGATGAGGAGGAAGCAGCTGAGGGGCATCAGGCCCACACTGATGAGCCCAACCATCTCCAGGGCTGATGTGTCTGCACAAGCAAGCTTTAACATAGCAGGGATATCACAGAAGTAATAGTCCACCATATTAGGACCACAGTAGGGCAACTGGAAAGTGAGAGTGGTCAGAAACGTAGCCTGAATACTGCCAAAAAATGATGTCCCTATTGCCAGGATGGCACATACCTTGTAGTTCATGATTGTTGAGTACCTTAGAGGGTGGCATATGGCCACAAAACGGTCATAGGCCATTACTGTGTACAGAAAACATTCTGTACAACCCAAGAAATGATAGAAGAAGAGTTGACACACACAGCCTGCGTAGGAGATGACTCGGCTATTTCCTGAGAGGTAGAACAGCATCTTGGGAGAGCTCACCGAAGGGAAAAATACATCACACACAGACAGCTGGCACAGGAAGAAGTACATGGGAATGTGAAGCCGAGTGGAAGAGACAATTGCGAGGAATATGAGCAGATTCCCTACCAGGGTGAAAATGTAGAAAGACAAAAACAGGACAAAGAGTGTGGTCTCCAGACCCTCTGTGTGCGGAATGCCAAGCAGAACAAACTGAGTCACCACAGAGAGATTTCTCATGGTTTTGATAATGTCTGACCTCAAAGCAGAATACAGATCTCCAATACACAAAAATTTAAGTCAAACCATGTAGTTTTATCATATATATACTAGTTTCATTTTTAACCAAAACCCTTATATTATAGGAGCAGATCTACATGGAGGAGAAAAAAATCCATGATGAATATAACTGGGGATGTTAGTTTTTGCTGAGTTGGACAATAATTTCTACAAACTCGAATTACTAAAGATTGCAGTTAAGATGTTAGGTAAAAAACAAATTCATTTCTTAAGTTCTTTGCTAAGATAAGAAGGCAGATATAGAGGACATAAACCCTGAAGAGCACTTCATTTATAAGAGAGATTTGGCTTTTTCCCTCCCCTTTGCTCTTCTGTAGTAGTTTGTGTCCATGGTGAGTTAAAGATACAAGCCTGAGACTTTATGCGTGGAGCTTCTTAGAAAATTAGAAGTCAAGTGGAAAAAACAGTTTCACCATGGGCAGATCACACAAAATAGTTATCCAATACTAGGCCTTGAAAAAAAAAATCAAGGAATACTATACAGACTAAGGAGGATGTATTTAGGAATACACATAACAACAAATAATGAAAATGGAGATGATTATTTGAATGATAACAATGAAAAGGTATATGGGAGGAAATGGGGGAGTAAAAGAAACAAAGAAAATGATCCAATTGTATTATAATTTCAAAAATAAAAGAAAGAAAATAAGTTATAGGACTGTGCCATAACTATTCATGATAATCAAAATGAAATATATAATGTAATTCACCTTCTCACTGAGGAACTTGATGCAATATATCTTTGTATATAGAAAATGTTGGATAGTTAATTTTAATACTTTGTCCTCCAGAATTTCTCTCTGTTCACCCTTCCTTCCTCTCTCTTCTTGCTTCTTTCCAACTGTACCCCCAACAACAATTACGAGTTTTGGAAAAATGTACAAACAAAGTTAGAAACAAAACTTTTGAAAAAGTTTTTGGACAGAGGAACCTTACATTGGATTGTTCTCTCTCTCTCTCTCTCTCTCTCTGTGTGTGTGTGTGTGTGTCTTTGTGTGTGTGTTGATTGAGTGTGTGTTTCTTATTACAAGGGAATTATGGGTGCAAACAAAGACAGGACTTGCTTGTAGGTGTTTTATGTATAGAACAAAAATAAGGATTATCACAGAGATGTGGAGAACTCAGACCACTTGTGTTATATCATGAGATGCTTGGAGACAAACCAGTATAGTACTGTAAAGGCTTTAGAGCTAGCTCTAGAAGTGTTGCCTCTGAAGGGAAAAAAGAGGACCCATTTGTCTGATACTAGGTATTGTGATTGACATGAGAAAGCTAACGTGAATCAATATTGCCTAGAAAATTTTAATACGATACAGAATCTAAAAAAATATGAAGTACATTGAATGCAATCTACAAAACAAATGAGAATACAAAAGTCACTTCTCAAAAAATATAATCAGCAGATATTAGCTCTGAGATAATACAGAAATATTTTTGATAATAAAGCATCTACTATTATTATAGGCATTTCATGAGGTATGGATAGGGAGATTTGAAATCTCTGGAAAGACAGCCTACCTCAATAGAGACACACAAAATATAAGAAAATTAAGTAGCAAAAATTTGGCATTGATAATAAATACTTAATAAATAAATAATAAATACAAATACATTTATCATGAAATTGGGAATCTTAGCTATTGTAGGATAGATAAAAGAAAAGGCAAGAGGATATGTTTCAGAACAAAACAATTTGCATATTTATGTATAAGTCTCAATGATACCACAAAAGCCTCTAGAACTAAATCATAGAATTAGAAGAATAGTAAGAACAGAATACATCCAAACAATATGCCAAAATTATTCTGTACTTCTGCAGATAAACAAACAAACAAAAAAGATATCCAGTTATAATAGAAATAACATACACATAATAGTTCTCAACCTGTGATCACACATCCTTTGGGAATTGCATATCAAATATCCTATATCTGAGATATTTAAGCTATGATTCATAACAGTAGAAAAATTACAGTCTTGAAATTAGAATTTTATAGTTGGGGCTCTCCACAACATGAAGAACAGTATTAGAAGTTTCAGCATTAGGAAGTTGGAGAATCACTGTTTTAAGACACACAGATTAGCCAGACAGATGGTTCCAGGGATAAAGATACTTGCTCCATAGACTGAAGACATGGATTCAATCCACAGGATTCACATGCCAGATGGAGAAAATCCACTCCCTCAAGTATCCCTCTAATGTCTACATCCACAGAGCATGCATGCTACTACATACACAGACAAATGTACAGAGAAAAAATGAATAAAAGAAATACAAATTAAAAAATAAAGATAAATAAAAATACACATAAACTGTTCATTGAATTTATTTTGTAAAAAGGTTAGCTA
Source organism: Ondatra zibethicus (assembly GCA_004026605.1). Taxonomy (NCBI): domain Eukaryota; kingdom Metazoa; phylum Chordata; class Mammalia; order Rodentia; family Cricetidae; genus Ondatra; species Ondatra zibethicus. Next base: position 6,459 of record PVIU01013031.1, on the reverse strand, counting down.
AATGTATATATTCTGAAGTATATTTTAAACAAAGCTTTGCGCAAACCAGGCAGAAAAGACACCTATAATTGAACGAAAATTATACTTTCATGGATTAGAAAGCTCAATTTGCTAAGAAATTACTTTATTCAAACTACAATCAATACAATCTCAATTAGAGATATATTAGAATTTTTAATAATAACAAGTTAATTCTATACCTTACATAAAAACAGAATGACTATATTAGAGAGAAAGCTTTTCTTCCTTATTTATCCTAATCAAAATGCAATAAATCATTTCCTTCTTTCATATACAAAACAAAGTGGTAGGCTTAAACTACCAAATTTTATGTATATATTATTTATTTATTTCATTTTATCTCATAAATTACATCCTGACTGCATTTTTCCCTTCCTCTGTTCCACATAGTTCTCTCCCCACCCCACCCCCACTTCCTCCCCTATCCACCAGATCAACTCCATCTCCATATCAGATCTCCCCACCCCACCCCCACTACCTCCCCTATCCACCAGATCAACTCCATCTCCATATCAGATCTCCCAGGTATAATAACCAAACACAGTATAACAAGGCACAAAAAAACTAGGCACAAACCCTCATATAGAGGCTAGATGTAGCAGCAGGGTAGGAGGAAAAAGTCCCAAGAGCAAGAAAAAGAATCAGGGACACCCTTAATCCCCCTGTTAGGAATTCCAAAAGAACACCATGCTTCCCAATTGCAATTTAATTACCAGATTTAAGTACTTACTTTAGCCTTGTATTATTGAGTTCATGTGCACTGGAGAAGGTAGAGGCTTATCTCATCAGAACCAAATAGTTATTTCATATAACAGGCTCTCATATTCATGATTAATTTATTTTTGGCAAACTGTAAGAAAAAGAAGGCCAATAATAATTCTGGAATAACTGAACAATTATATAGAAAGAAAACATAAAAATTCAATTATCTTAGATCATGACTAAAAACTTATACAAAAATATACTTAAATATATCATGGTTTAATTGCATATTTTTAAATATACAATTCTTCTAGAAAATAACAGAAATAATTTATTATGATCTTAGTTTCAGACATATCACAATTGCAGACCTTGATTTTCTTTCAAATAAAACAAACTTAACCACCTGAAAATTAAAATTTTCTATATCGAGATCATGACAGAGAATAATAGACTACAGATCAATTACTTAACAGTAGGGGACTGAAGAGAGAAACCAAAGAAATGCAATGAGAAATTCCAGGTAGTTTACTGAAATCATACTAGTTCATTAGATGACAAATGAATAAAATTAAAATTAGGTCACTAGGCAGTAATAATTGTAACAGTATTAATGTACTGATAATAAATAAAGGGAATAAATTATATAATATGATACATGTTGCCATCAAGATATTCTGGGTACTGGATATTTGTAAATTACAATAATTTTGGAAATTTAATTCTATAACTGATTATAATTAAAAGTTAAAAAATTAAAAAATCTGTAATACTTCATTACAAAAAGGAAAAAATAGAAGAAAAATATTTTTCACTTATAGAAAAATATTTACAAATTACATATCCAATGAGAAATAGTGTACATATACAATTTTTTAATGCAAACATAAAAGCCAGGCAACTCCAAGAAAAACAAAGGTACTGATTTGAAAGCAGTTTTAGTAAAAACTGTTAAATAAATGTAAATAAGTTATAGGAATATGTTGAACATTATCAATCAAAAGAAATTCAAGTTAAATCACAATGGGGACTATTATGCACTTATAATTTTAAGGTTAAATACAAAATTAGAAAACCAAATGCCTCAGAAGACAGATTACCACTTTTCCACGCTTATGAGAAAGGATAATTTATTCCTATATAAAAAACATAACTAAGAAAATAGTTCTGTGATATTCTTAATTAGAGCTTTTTTTTCAGAAAAATAAAACAGTATTTGGAAAATTCCTGCTATTAGAAATAAGGAAAAAAATAACATATTTTCTACCATAATCAAGTTGGATTTTTTTTTTTATCTGTGTGGAGGATTAGACCCATTGTCAAAGATTGCTGAGCTGTGTAACAGCTCTGGGTTTTCTGAGATAATGTCCCACCAGTTTAGGCTGACCTTGAACTTACTATGATGCTCTCACTGATCATATCCAACCCAGTTCCCTCAACCAATGGAACTGGAGATATTTGCCACTTTTCACTGCATGGGACTTTCTACAATATTGTAAATGTAACACAAGTCATGTTCTTTGTTCTGGGATTGAGATTCAGTATTTATACAGCAATGTTCATGCCATGGGCATGTTTTCAAGTCTTGAACATGTTTATTACCCTCCAAGACCATTTCTTTCAGATGCTCTTGGGGATTTTTATGATTTAGTCATTGGTATCCCTGAGGAACCAATTAAATGTAAGTTCACTACATTCTTCATTAAATTTAAACAATAGAGTTTTAGAAATAGAAATGATTTTTTTTCCCCTTGTGCCAGACTGCCTGATAGACTAATCTCAGACTGAAAGGTACTTGATAGTGTCTGTTTCCTGTCTTACATGTTAAAGTCTTTGCCTGGGACAACACCCCAACACTCTCATCTCAATTATATAAACATTTTCATGATTCTGTAACTATCCAAAATTCACATTTAAAACAGAATTTAATGAATCGGATAGAAATATTCATTCACTGTATGTGTCCTTACAGTAAGGCACTATTAAATATTAATATAGTATATTCAAAGTTATAAATCGGTGTTGTGGATGTAAACTCTTCTATGTAGCTATGATTTATCTTAAAGATCAGTATTGATCAAACATTTTTAAGGCACTTCGGTATTACCTTAAATTTAATGAATATTTTTTCTTTAAATAATTATATCATTGAGTAAGAGATGAAATAAAACACTGATACTCAGTCACACAAAGAGAACTGACTTAAATAAGGTCTGATTTCAAAACCAAGGTCTCTAATCCTTTTGTGCTGATAGCTGTTGTGAGATCTCAGGTCTGATTCCTGAAATACTTATGAAAGTTTCCATGAAGTAAACAATAAGGCATATGGGATTATGAAAAGTTTCCTATGAATTGCAGCATAGCAAGGAAGAAAAATCTTCAGTGAAATAATTTGTCCTGGGAAGGAGTGAGCTTGAGTGTGGTTTAAGCATCTAAGCATTTTAAAGGCCTTCTTTTACACCCATAAAGAGGGAGATTCTTATTTGGAATGAGATTTTCCTTTGTTCACATATTTTACCTTAGTCCAGAGATTACTTGATTTTATTATATGTTGTTAAACAAATGTTAGTAAGAGCAATGCTTTGTTCTATATATGCAATGTCTAGTCATCATTAAATAATTATTGAGTTTTCTTCATGGAGAAGTTATAATAAAAACAGTCTAGTAGCATGTTAACTCCATTAATTCTGAAAAACGAACTGCATATCCCATGGAGAAGACCAGGACACATCTGAACCAGACTCCCCTTAGGTTGGTCAAATTCATAAGAATGTTTTGTACATAGACTCTAGCTAAAAACCTTGTGTTAGGTATTTCTATTGATGTGAAGAGGCACCATGACTGCAGCTCCTCTTACAAAAAAAAGCATTTAATTGAGGGTGGCTCACTTACAGTTTCCCAGAGTCAGTCCATTATGATGATGAAGGGGAGCATGGCAGTGTGCAAGCAGCTATGGTGCTGGAGCTGAGTGTGCTACAATTGCAGGCAACAAGACATCAGTGGACAGTCACACTGAGGGAAGTTTGAGAAAAAGAAACCTCAAAGCCCACCCCCACAGTCACACACTTCTTCCAACTAGTCCACACCCCTTAACAGTGCCACTCTTTTTGGGGGTCACTTTCTTTCAAACCACCACAAACTCAAACAAAAATTCAAGTTATATGACCAGACACTGAGTCTTAAACTTTACACACATTAACTCTTTCAGTCTTTAGTAAAAGTCGATGAAACTCTTAGAGTTCATTTAAGTTTTACATTATGACTCCAAGAATTACATCAACTAATCAAGACTGTACATTTTTAGTAGGTAGATTGGCCACCATCTTTGAGCAATATAAACAACTTTCTAAATACTTCTGCACCCTGACTTTCTAATACTTACAATGGTAATAACTTAAATATTGACAATGTCTTATGTCCTATATAGAAGAGAAGTGGACTCCTCTATTGATTCCATGCATTTATAGTAAATTGAGAGCTTTTGGATGAAATTAAGTACCGGTTAATTTTGTATATATTAGAGAAAGTGGGTAAATGGTTGTTGTTCTCAAAGGAGACTGTTGGTAATAGATGGGTCTGGATCCTTGAATCCCATTACTGCAAAGCCTGATGAACTGAATGAATGCGAGTGCAGAGGGAAAGATGAACTGAATGCAAGTGCAGAGGGAAAGATCAGTTTTTACATAAAACATAGGATACCCATGCAATGCCTCCTGCAAAGCCTTAGATAGGAAAGATTAGGCTTTGATCCAGAAATGTGTCCACTTGTGTAGATCTATTAGTTATGCTCAAACCTTTATGACTTGCATGGTTAAGGGATTATTGTAAACTTAATGTTACTTTGTATTGTGTTTGTGGCTATAAAGGCTTTCTTAGTGGTAAGAAGACAACAGTGGAGACGAATCTTTCTTGGTCATTTGGAAGAACCTGATTCATCATTATCCCAACCAGTATTTAATAAATCTAACAATTGAATCCAACAACATGTAAAATATAATATGTAAAATAGCAGTTGAGATTGTGCCTGTGATACAGATATTTTAAAAGGTTATGAATTTTAAAAAGTTAGAATTTAGAATTATATATGGAAGGATTTGAGTAGAGAAAGGGAAGGCAGAAATATAATAATGAAAAGAAAACTAATACAAATACCTGTACTATGACAAGTGATTTTTACATGGCTTCAAATGGGAAATTTTAATTTCCTAGATATTTGTGTCATACTCTCCTAAATTTTGGCTGCTTGGTTACTTAGGATAAATAGAGCACTCGGTATCTGATAGGTGGAAAATATTCACCAAATGTTACTTGTTAGAGTTATAATTTTGTGTGTGGACAATGTACCTATCTGTGTCTCTTAAGATAGACTTGGCTCTTGATATAACATAACCCTTCAACTTTATGTGATATCAATATTTTCTTATTTATCTTGTGAACTTTAATGCATCCTGATTCCATGAAACTATGCACACAAGAGGTCATGTGGAAAATAAAATAACTCTTAATAACTTCAAATTATTTTTATTGATATCTGGTGTTTTGACAAAATCAATAAAATATAAAAAGAAAATATTCAGTAGGTTAAAAGAGTTTTGACAATGCCAGTTGTTGACTAGCAGTAGCCAAACATCAGAAAGATCTTGCGTGAATTAGGAAACTTCTCCCTTCCTTTAGAAAATAGCCTCTTTATTTATTCTAAATTTAAACTGATATTCACACTGTAACTGAAGAGTCCATACCACAAATTATTTTCAAGAGAAATATCAGCAAGTTTCTGTAGAGAGACGCATTCAAAAACTGGCATGACAGCTTTATTTGTGACTTCTTGTCTCTGTATCTACACGCTCAACAGGCTCAAGTTGTTGCTGATGTACATTTTCAAATCTTTATTATTGCATTTTGAATTTGTGTGTTTGTGTGTGTGTGTGTTCATATAATAGTGTCCCTACTGAGGTTGGAGGACAACTTCAGTGAGTCAGTTATTTCTTTCTACCCCATGAATCCTGTGTCTTGAACTATGGTCCTCAGCTTTGTTCACAAGTTTCTTAATCCTTTTTGTTTTGTTTTATTTTTTGAGACAGGGCTTCCCTGTGTAACAGTCCTAGCTCTCCTAGAACTAGCTCCTGTAGATCAGGCTGGCCTCAAAGTCACAAGGGTTCACCTGCCTCTGCCTCCCAAGTACTGGGATTAAAGGCGTGCACCACCACAGCCCAGCACAAGTATCTTAATCTGATCATGAATTCTTCAGCTCCCCTCTTGCATGGTGATTGATATCCTTTTCTAGCCTCTAACCAGGCACGGACAAAGCAAACACATGTAAATGCAGGCTAAACACTCATAAGCATAAAATTAAAAATAAATAAATGAAATAATATAATTACATAAATGGTACACACATTCACAATAATGCTTATAATATTATAAATCTAAAGTCTGAGAGTCATACAGTTTTATGCTTTGTGTTAATTATAGAAATAATAATTAGACCTGAGATTGTACTTATTCTTAATTTGAAGTACTTACAGTGTTATGTTCATGGAAAAAAAAGTACAAAACACTGAATTAAAGAAGAATATGGTATCTTGCCAGTCCTAAAATGACTCCAATAATGTAGATATCTTATTCCCTTCTCCATTATCCACCTTTCCTCCATCTCCACCCTCCCACTCCCCCAAGCTCTCCTCAGTCCTTTCCTTCTCCCTTCTCCTTTCCCCTCTCCCCTCCCCCGCCCCCTTA